>JAJKFH010003360.1:0-76883 GCA_023333565.1 Puffinus mauretanicus | reverse complement strand
ATGTGATAAACTGTGAACTGTTTTTGTTCATCAAACTTTGTAACTTTGTATCTGATGCAATTTTTCTTGAATCTTGCATAACCACGTTTGCTAAAGTTTTCTTAGAGGCATTAAAGTTTGGATGGTAATGATAAAGGATGAAGGAGCTGTGTAGTAAACTGTAACAGCGTGATAAGAAATCGTTGTTTAACACCTTGAATACCCCTGGGCATGCCTGACAACAAGATAAGACCTGAGGTGGAGGGGGCAGAGCAAATTGCAATTGGAAGATTCGAAAGAAGGCGCGAATGGAACGGATTATGACTGGAGAAAATGACAACCGACAAGGAGAAGAAAAGTATAAAGAAAGGACTAAAAAAACTGTTAAGTTGCTGGCCATTGGTGGAGCAGGAGACTCCCTGGCCGCCCAGCGCTGTTTTGCTTACTTGTCGCTTGCTTTAATAAATTAGAAAATTTTTTTTCCTAATTGACTAGCCTCTGTCACTCAATTGGACAGGTAAATTATAACAATTTGGTGCCGTGACTCGGATAAAGGCAATCTGGCCTGAGGTCCTTGGCAGGGGAGGCGCCCCGCTGAATAAGCGGCCCTTGTCAGGGTACTTCTACGCCAAATCCTTTACCAACGAACCTCAAATTTGACAGTAAGCGAATAAAACCGGTAACCCCATAATATTTGTGCACGAAGACCGAACGAAGACGCAGGACGCGTGAGTATAGGCCGGTTAGCCGTTCGGTTGGGGTTGGGTATCCCGAAGCGTGCCTGTGTGAGACGTCCACCGGACTCGGGAGTCCACCGGGCGAAGTGAGTGCGGACCCTCAGTAGTGCGGTTCCCACGCCCCGCGAGGGGCTGGGCCACGAACCAGGGGAAGCGAGTGTGTGAGTGAAAGAAGGCGCTTCGGAAGATGGGACAGAGGAAAAGCAAGCCCTCTGATCCCATGGGTGGTTCTGGGGTTCAGATTAGGCTCCCACAGATACCACCGGATAGTCCGTTAGGCTTAATGATTAAAAATTGGGATGATTACCCTTCTAGGCAGGGTAAGGATAAAGTAAAAATGATTCACTATTGTATGGAAGTTTGGGGTGGTAAACAAATTAGAGGGGACCACCTATATTGGCCTGTATTTGGGTCCTTTGAAGATTGGATTTGTCAGGCCCTAAACATCTATGTACGTTCAAAGGAACCTTTTTGTTTGGAAGAAAGTGAATATGCCCATTTATGGATTAGGTTAGAAACCAGAGTGAATCTATATCCTTTAAATAAAAAGAAGGAAGGGGCTAGGAGAAAGAAACAGAGGGACGAGGAAGGGATTCCTACCTCGCCTCCCCCTTATATTCCACCACTCTCTCCTCTGCAGCCTTCGGCACCCCCCCCACCGGTGACGCCAGGGTATGAGAATAACTCAGCTCCAAGTTCCCCTGAGGAAAATAGGGTAGTAACCCGTAGCCAAACTAGACGGAGAAAGGAGCAGGCAGAGTTATACCCCCTTAGAGAAATTGCGATGGGGGGACCTCAACCTGGCGTGGGGTATGTATCCGTCCCACTTAACTCAGGGGATGTGAGAGAATTTAAAAAAGAAATGGGGAGTTTGTTGGAAGATCCCTTAGGGGTCTCGGAAAGATTAGACCAGTTCCTAGGTCCTAATATATATACCTGGGATGAGCTACAAGCGATTTTGAATATTTTATTTACGCCTGAAGAGAGAGATATGATCAGACGATCTGGAATGAGGGTATGGGACCATCAACATCAAGGAGGTCCGGCAGCAGATATAAAGTGGCCAACCCAAAAACCTAATTGGAATAATCAGAATGAAGTTGATAGAGGCCACATGTCCGATTTACGAATAATAATTATACAGGGAATTAAAGAAGCTGTTCCTCGAGGACAGAACATTAACAAAGCATTTAAGGAACAGCAAAAGCAAGATGAAACCCCTACAGAATGGTTAGAAAGACTAAGGAAAAGTTTACAATTGTACTCCGGGTTAGATCCAACCACTGATTTAGGACAAGCGTTGTTAAAAACCCAGTTTGTGGCTAAAGCATGGATCGATATCCGAAAAAAATTAGAAAAGATGGAGGACTGGCAGCAAAGGGGATTAGATGAGTTACTCCGGGAGGCGCAGAAGGTGTATGTCCGAAGAGAGGAGGAAACTCAGAAGAAACAAGCTAGGCTTTTGATTGCAGCAATAAGGGAAGGACAGAAAGGTACTCCGCCCAGACGAAATAACCCATCGGGACCCTCTGGAGAGGAAAGTAGGGACCAGGGAAAGAAAAAAGAAACAAGAACCTGCTTTTATTGTGGGAAGACGGGACATATTAAAAAGGATTGTAGAAAAAGGATGATGGATGAGAGAATGTTTAAAGAAGATTAGGGGGGTCAGGGGCTCTATCTGCTGGGGACCCATGAGAAAACTGAGCCCTTGATAAAATTAAAAGTGGGTCCCCAGCAACAAGAGACAGAGTTCCTAGTGGACTCTGGAGCAGAAAGATCTACTGTTCAAAAATTGCCCCGGGGGTGTAAGATGTCCTCGGAAAAAGTGGAAGTTATTGGAGCGAAAGGGGAGCCTTTTAAAGTTACAGTAATAAAAAATGTGGTTCTTGAAAGTGATTCTAAATTAGGGGTGGGGTCCTTGCTGTTAATGCCTGAGGCGGAATATAACTTATTAGGCAGGGATTTAATGATAGAATTAAACATTGGTTTAGAAGTCATAAGAAATGAACTAAGAATTAAATTGTGTCCTTTACGGACAGTTGATGAGGGAAGAATAAACCCTGAGGTATGGTATACTCCAGAGACCATTGGAAAATTAAATATCAAACCTTTTTCAGTGACAATAAGAAACCCAGAAATACCAGTGAGAATAAAACAATACCCCTTACCGATGGAGGGGAGACAGGGATTGAAACCGGAAATTCAAAGGTTAATTAAAAAAGGAATATTAGAACCTTGCATGTCCCCTTTTAATACCCCCATTTTACCTGTAAAGAAACCTGATGGAACATACAGATTAGTGCATGATTTGCGGGAAATTAACAAACGAACGGTGACCAGATTCCCTGTAGTGGCAAACCCCCACACACTTTTGAGCCAGTTGGGCCCCGATGATCAATGGTATAGTGTAATAGATTTAAAGGATGCCTTCTGGGCATGCCCCTTAAAAAAAGATTGCAGGGATTATTTTGCCTTTGAATGGGAAGACCCGGATACTCATAGAAAACAACAATTACGGTGGACAGTCTTACCTCAAGGGTTCACCGAGTCTCCAAATTTGTTTGGGCAGGCATTAGAACAAATATTGCGGGGGTACGAACTAGGGGGGGGGGTAACCCTTGTCCAGTATGTGGATGATTTACTGTTGGCCGGTGACGACGAGGAGGCAGTTAGGAAGGAGAGTATTAGGTTACTAAATTTTTTAAGTTTACAAGGATTAAAGGTGTCAAAGTCAAAACTGCAGTTTGTTGAAGAGGAAGTGAAATATTTAGGACACAGGCTGAGTAAAGGAACTAAGAAATTAGACCCAGAAAGGGTACAGGGCATATTATCATTGTCGGCTCCAAAAACTAAGAGACAGATCAGACAATTGTTGGGCCTTTTGGGATATTGCAGACAATGGATTGAAGGCTACAGTAGAAAAGTAAAATTTTTATATGCTAAAATACCTAAGGATGGCCTATTAAAATGGTCTAAAGATGATGATGAACAATTAGAAGTTTTAAAAACAGATTTGGTAAACGCCCCTGTTTTGAGCTTACCGGATGTCAAGAAACCATTTTATTTATTTATTAATGTTGATGAAGGAACGGCATATGGGGTGTTAGCACAAGAATGGGCAGGGAAGAAAAAGCCTGTAGGATACCTTTCGAAATTGTTAGACCCTGTAAGCAGAGGATGGCCCATCTGCCTACAAGCTATAGTGGCTGCGGCTTTGCTAGTGGAAGAGGCTCACAAAATTACCTTTGGGGGAGAACTGAAAGTATTATCACCCCACAATATTAGAGGAATCCTACAACAGAAAGCTGAAAAGTGGATTACTGATGCCAGACTCTTAAAGTATGAAGGTATCTTGATATCTTCGCCTAAACTGGAACTTGAAGTTACTAGTTTACAGAATCCAGCACAATTTCTGTACGGGGAACCGTCAGAAGAAATAAGTCATGACTGCCTGCACACTATTGAGGAACAAACTAAAATTAGACCAGATTTAGAGGAAGAAGAACTAGAAGGTGGGGGAAAACTTTTTGTAGATGGATCTTCCCGGGTGGTGGAAGGGAAAAGAAAATCAGGATATGCGATAATTAATGGAAAGACATTCAAGGTAATGGAATCAGGACCTCTAAGTCCCAGCTGGTCGGCCCAAGCATGTGAGTTATACACGGTTTTAAGAGCTTTACAATTATTAAAAGGAAAAATAGGTACAATTTATACGGATTCCAAATATGCCTTTGGAATAGTGCATACATTTGGGAAAATTTGGGAAGAAAGAGGCTTAATGAATTCCCAGGGAAAGGGATTGATTCATCAGGAATTAATAGTTGAAATTTTGCAGGCTTTACGGGGACCGGTAGGAATAGCAGTAGTTCATTTGAAAGGACATCAACGGGGATTGACTCCGCTGACAAGGGGAAACAACTTAGCAGATCAAGAAGCAAAAAAAGCTGCTCTGATGGTTTTTAAGGAAAAGAAAGATAGGAACCACGGGAATGAAACCTGTCAAAAATGTATCAATTGCGGGGATGATCTGCTTGAGCCTCCCTGCTATAATTGTTGGAAGGATTTTGGGAGCGACGCGCTCCATTGTAGCTGTGATAATCCCAAGTATAAGTTTTGTTGTGTGCACGGAGAAAAGTTTTACCTGTACAGCTTTACTGTACAGGAAAAAGACAAGTTAACTTGGATGGGAGCAAAAGAGATCGAATCAGGAAAATGGGAACTTCCTGATGGGCGAGAAGTTATCTCAAAGACAGTGGCTATAAGAATTATGCGCAAATATCATGAAAACACACATTGGGGGGTTCAAGCATTAGTAGACCAATTTGCTATAAAATATGCATGTATTGGGGTATATAATATAGCAAAAAGAATAATTGGGAACTGTTTAATTTGTCAAAGGGTAAACAAGCACCAACTAAGAGAAAGGCCATTAGGAGGAAGAGAGTTAACTCATCGACCTTTTGCCAAAATCCAGTTAGACTTTACCGAATTACCGAAGGTAGGAAGATATAAATATTTGTTGGTAATAATAGACCATTTAACACACTTTGTAGAGGCATTTCCGACTGCCAGGGCCACTGCCCAAACGGTAACCAAACTACTGCTCGAAAATGTGATACCTAGATATGGCTCTATTGAAACTATTGATTCTGATAGGGGACCACATTTTGCTTCAAAAATTATAAAAGAAGTTTTTACTGCCTTGGGGACTAAATGGGAATATCATACACCTTGGCACCCACAGAGTTCGGGAAGAGTGGAACGAGTAAACGGTGAGATAAAGAAACAACTGACCAAATTAATGATAGAGACCAAAATGTCCTGGGTGAAATGCCTTCCCCTAGCCTTATTAAATATTAGGACTCAACCCCGTACTGATGTGGGAATCTCCCCTTTTGAGATGTTATATGGAATGCCTTATGATTTGGAGGTTCCCCGAGATCATCCCCAGGTTGAAAGTTTACAACTGAAATCATACATAATTCAACTTATGTCTATGAGAAAGCAATTGCGAGATAAAAGCTTAGCAGTACAAAGGCCTCCATTGGATATTGCAATACACAATATACAACCTGGAGATAAAGTTTTAATCAAGACATGGAAGGAGTCCTCATTAACTCCCCGCTGGGAAGGGCCTTATCTTGTTTTACTTACTACAGAAACCGCCATTCGGACTGCTGAAAGAGGGTGGACTCATGCTAGCCGAGTGAAAGGACCCATCTCTGAGGAGCAGTGGGAGAGCTCTGGAGATCCAGAAACTCTAAAATTAAAGCTACGTAAGAAAAAGGCTAATGAACTGGATTGAAACTAACTGGATATTATGCCCTAGGAAGGATTGTATTTGTTATCCTTTTGGTTGTATAAAATGCAATTTATGTAGAGGGGATTGGTGGGATCATTGTAGTAAGGAATTTTCTCTTATGGGATCACTGCGAACAGTGTTGTAAAAAGGAAAGAAAAACTGTTGGTGGCCAGTGGACGAATAATTAAGGGGACCCAAGCCTGGTGGGAAATTTCGGCACTCGGTATTAACCCAGAAAAGGGGTGTACGCACCCAAACGAACCTCGAGAATATTACCACCCAGAGATTGTATAAATAATTTGTAGAACTACAGTGCCTAACACTCCTTGCATACAACCTCAAATTGAAGCAAAAATTGGGAGGCCTATAAAAAAAAAAAAAAAAAAAGCGAAAAGAGAAACAAGAGCATTCTCCTGAAGAATACGTTTGCTGCCGAGAAGATGATACACCTCGCTGCACTAGGCAAAAGTGTAGGCGAAGGAGGCAGAGACGTAAAAAAGTGGAGGCTGGAAAAGAGACGCTCAAGGGGGATGTATAACAATGATCAACATAACCCACCCCCGAGGCCTCAGACCTTTTTGCTTGAGGAAAAAGGAAAAGGCACAAGGGACACAACCAAATTTTACAGGCTAAAAAGGGAAGTTTCAATTAGAAATAAAAACCCACCAGTTCTCCTTAACATTGGGCTCTTGTTTATTATAATCTGTGTAAACTTAATACAAGCGGAGGATAACCCCCACAAACCTTTTAGTTGGACATTGGTTAATTGGGAAACTCAAAAGGTGTTGCAGACTAATGTTACCACAGGACCACCCAGTTTTTCTTTCTTCCTTTGTGATGTAATTCAAATGAGGCCTTGTCTAAACTTTCGCGCTTGGTATCTTTGTCCTGCCTCTAATCCAGGAAAAAGCTATTGCAACTATCCAAATGAGTATTATTGTGCATACTGGGATTGCGTAACACTAGCTATTGCATGGAAATCTAATATAGAGGACCCATTTTTAGACGCTGAGTGGGGTCCCCCTAAATGTAAACGTCCCGTTTATGATAGTTCAGGAGGTTCATCATGGTCCTTAAATCAACCTCCTTTTGATGCTTGTAAATACGTAACAGTAACAGTAAAGCAACCAAATCATCAAGGATGGATTATCGGAAGAACATGGGGAATAAGAATTTGGGAGTCAGGAAAAGACCGGGGAGGACTATTCTATATAAAGAAAAGCGAAGTAAAAACCCCACACCGGACTGTAGGCCCTAACAAGGTACTGACTAACAGTTTGATCAAGAAGATAAAGAACAAACTCACGCTAGCTCCTGTGATGAATAGTATCCAAACCACCCGAACCCCTGACATAAACCTTGAGGACAATTCCCTTTGGAAACTAATGCAAGCCAGTTACCTGGTGTTAAATAACACAAATCCAAATATGACCCAACATTGCTGGTTGTGTTACGATATAAAACCCCCCTTCTATGAGGCAGTGGGCATCCACTTAAGGGCGAAAAGGGTAAATGGTTCAAACCCAACACAATGCTTGTGGAATTCTGAAGGTCGGAAACCAGGCCTGACAATGCAATATGTATCAGGGCAAGGAAGGTATATTGGGAATGTACCCCCAGAGAAAATTAAATTATGCAAAACAAACACTTCCCAAAAAGGGAAGCCCCCTGCTGATTGGCTAATACCAGCTAATAATACCAAATGGATCTGCTCCAAAACTGGAATCACTCCCTGTCTATCTCTCAAATTGTTCAACGAATCCAAGGAATTTTGTATACAAGTGATGATAATTCCCCGAATCATATACCACCCTGAGGAATTTGTATACAATTACCAGAATACCCAGAGTCACCACTTACAAAAACAAGAACCATTCACCCTTACAGCTTTAACAGTAGCCACTTTGATAGCTGTAGGAGCAACAGGCGCAGGTACAGGAATAACATCATTGGTTCGACAAAATCAGAAATTTCAATCACTCAGAATAGCGGTAGACGAAGACCTACTTCGAATAGAAAAATCAATTAGCGCTTTAGAAACATCATTAAGATCATTATCTGAAGTGGTGCTACAAAATAGAAGGGGATTGGATTTAATGTTTTTACAACAAGGCGGGTTATGTGCTGCCTTGGGGGAACAGTGTTGTGTATATGCTGATCATACCGGGGTTGTAAGAGATACTATGACAAAACTTCGAGAGGGCCTAGAAAAACGGAAACGAGAGCGAGAAATGCAGCAAAGCTGGTATGAGTCCTGGTTTAATCACTCTCCTTGGCTTACTACGCTACTATCTACCATTGCAGGACCCCTGATTATATTGATATTGGTATTAACTTTTGGACTCTGTATATTCAACAGAGTAGTTACAATTGTAAAAAACAGATTAGAAGCCGCTCATTTGATGATTATAAAAGCCAAATACGAACCTTTGGAAGCAATACCGGAGATGGAGGAGACCTTCATTTTAAGTCAGCAAGAGCTTAAGCGATTTGATGAACAAAATGGTGAAAAGAAAAAGGGGGGATTGTGATAAACTGTGAACTGTTTTTGTTCATCAAACTTTGTAACTTTGTATCTGATGCAATTTTTCTTGAATCTTGCATAACCACGTTTGCTAAAGTTTTCTTAGAGGCATTAAAGTTTGGATGGTAATGATAAAGGATGAAGGAGCTGTGTAGTAAACTGTAACAGCGTGATAAGAAATCGTTGTTTAACACCTTGAATACCCCTGGGCATGCCTGACAACAAGATAAGACCTGAGGTGGAGGGGGCAGAGCAAATTGCAATTGGAAGATTCGAAAGAAGGCGCGAATGGAACGGATTATGACTGGAGAAAATGACAACCGACAAGGAGAAGAAAAGTATAAAGAAAGGACTAAAAAAACTGTTAAGTTGCTGGCCATTGGTGGAGCAGGAGACTCCCCGGCCGCCCAGCGCTGTTTTGCTTACTTGTCGCTTGCTTTAATAAATTAGAAAATTTTTTTTCCTAATTGACTAGCCTCTGTCACTCAATTGGACAGGTAAATTATAACACAGCACACCCACCGCCAACACACAGCCCCTGGACATGCCCAGCACCCAGAAGCCCCAGTGCCCAGCACCGCGTCACCCAGCATCCCCAGCGCCCAGCACCCAGCACCCTGACTGCCCATCACCCAGAACAACAAACAAGTGCCGAGCACACAGCATCCGGACATGCCCAGCACCGGGACACACCCAGCACCCACAAGGCCCAGCACCCGGTCATGACCCGCAACTGGAAATGCCCACAGCCAGCACCTCTAGCTCCCAGCAGCCACCAACCCCAGTGCCCAGCACTCAGCATCCAGTCGTGCCAAGCACTCGGACTTGCCCAGCACCCAACACCCCAGTGCCCAGCACCCAGCACCCGGTCGTGTCCAGGGCCCACCACACAGCACCCACACTGCCCAACACCCAGTACCCACACATACCCAGCGCAACCAGGGCCCAGCACACAGCACATGCACAGGCCAAGAATCCAGCACCCTCACAGCACAGCACCCAGCAACCCCAGCACAGCCACCCAGCACCGGACATGCCCAGCACCCAACACCCAGTACCTCCAGCACCCAGCATCCAGCACCAAGACATACCCTGCACTCAGTTATGCATAGTACACAGCAATACCAGGGCCCAGCACCCCCAGTACCTAGCACCCAACACTCCCACTGCCCAACACCCACCACCAGGACGTGCTCAGCACACAGCACCCCCCACCGCACCACACCGCCAGTACCCAGCACCCAGAAATGCTCAGCACCCAAACATGCCCAGCGCCCCACACACCAGAACGCAGCAAACTGGCCACAACATCCCCACTGATCAGCACATAGCACCCGGAATGCCCAGCACCCGCAGGGCCCTGCACCCAGCACACCAAACACCCACCATCTAGCACCCCCAGACGTCTCACACCCAGCAACCCAGTGCCCAGAAACCAGCATACCTAACACACACCATCCATCACCCCCGCTGCCTAGCACCCTGTACCCAGACACGCCCAGCACCCGGACATACGCAGCACACAGCACCCCAAGGACCCAGCAACCAACACCCGCACACGCCCACTACCCCCAGGGCCCAGCAGCCAGCACCGCAGCAACCA
Organism: Puffinus mauretanicus; assembly: GCA_023333565.1. NCBI lineage: Eukaryota > Metazoa > Chordata > Aves > Procellariiformes > Procellariidae > Puffinus > Puffinus mauretanicus. The sequence continues at coordinate 66,738 of JAJKFH010003360.1, read as the reverse complement.
GCATCCCCAGCGCCCAGCACCCGGTCATGCCAAGCACCCGGACATGCCCAGCACCAAGCACGCCAGTGCCCAGCACACAATATCCCCAGCACCCAGTAGCCCCAGCACCCAACATGCAGCAGCAAGAGATACCCTGCACCTGCTTATGCATAGTACCCAGCACTCCCAGGGCCCAGCAAGCAGCACCCCCAGGGCCCAGCAAGCAGCACCCAAACCAGCCAGCACCCAGCAAGGCCGGTGCCCAGCACCCAGCAAGGCCGGTGCCCAGCACCCGGCTACCTCGGGGCCCAGAACCCAGAAACCCCAGCGCCCAGAAATCAACAGCCCCAGCGCCCAGCACCCCCAGGGCTCAGCAACCAACACTCACATGCACCCAAGACTCCAACCACCCAACTCCCAGACACGACCAGCACACAGCATCACCACCGCCCACCACCCCCACTGCCCAGTGCCCTGCACCCAGAGATGCCCAGCACCCAGACGTGCCCAGCTGGCAGCTTCCCTGCTGCCCACCACCCAGCACCCCAAACGACCAGCACCCGGACATGCCCAGCGCCCACCACGCAGCACCCATACTGCCCAACAACCAGTACCCACACATATCCAGCACAGCCAGAGCCCAGCACAGAGCACGCGCACATGCCAAGAATCCAGCACCCCCACAGCACAGCACCCAGCAACACCAGAGCACGAAGCCAGCACCGGCTATGCCCAGCACCCAGCACCGGATATGGCCAGCACCCACCACCAAGACATACCCTGCACTCAGTTATGCATAGTACCCAGCAATGCCAGGGCCCAGCACCCCCACTCCCTAGCACCCAGCACTCCCACTGCCCAGTACCCAGCACCCAGACATGCCCAGCACCCAGACGTGCCAAGTAGGCAGCTTCCCTGCTGCCCACCACCCAGCATCCTGACCGCCCAGCACCCGGACATGCCCAGCGCCCACCACGCAGCACCCATACTGCCCAACAACCAGCACCCACACATACCCAGCACAACCAGGACACAGCAACCAGCACCCCCACTACCTGTGCTCGCTTCTGTAATTCTAAACAATGAAGACTTGTGGCTTAGAAGTTAGGGAACTAGCAGGTGTGGTGTTTGCAGGTTTGTAGAATCGTAGTCTAAATCGTGCTCGTGGAAGCATTGTCAGACTCTAGTGAAGAGTAACCTTGGAAACGAGAACTGTAAACAAACCTGGTCCAGACGTGGCTCGGAGACAAACCTCGACCTTAGAGGAAAGAAAGGAACAGGTTCATGAAGAGTTCACTACTCTGCCGACCACCCGAGACCCTAAAGGCTTTAGTGCGCCTGTGTCTAGGATGATGTAATATTAGAATTAGTTCCCGGAAATTTAAGGAACATGTAAAAGAGAAACTGAAAATATGTATGAGAAGCATGGATATAAACAGAAAGGTGATTAGACCCGGTGTGCTTCCTTTGTGGCAAGTCCACCGAGCACCCAGGCCTGAATAAAACAATCCCTCTCCTGAGCGTGTGGAATTGCTTAACTGCACGCCGGGCACGAACCCGCTTTTTGGACACTACCTAGCCCCCAGCACCAGCACCAGCAGCACCCAGCAAGCCCAGTGCCCGGCACGCGGCAACCTCAGGGCCCAGCACCCAGCCATGCCCACCACCCGGACATGCCCAGCACCCAGCACCCCCAGTGCTCTGCATCCAGCACACCAAACACCCACCATCCAGCACCCCCACACGTCTCACACCCAGCACGCACAGGACCCAGCATCCAGCACCGAGCATCCCCAGCAACCGGTCGTGCCAAGCACCTGGACATGCCCAGCACCAAGCACGCCAGTGCCCAGCACACAATACCCCCAGCACCCAGCAGCAAGAGATACCCTGCACCCACTTATGCAGAGTACCCAGCACTCCCAGGGCCCAGCAACCAGCACCCCCAGTACTTAGCCCCCAGCACCCGTACCAGCCAGCATCCAGCACCAAGACATACCCTGCACTCAGTTATGCATATTACCCAGCAATGCCAGGGCCCAGCACCCCCAGTACTGGGCACCCAGCACCCCCACCCCCCAACACTCATCACCCGGATATGCCCAGCACAGAGCACCGCCCCACACCGCCATTGCCTAGCACCCAGACATACCCAGCCCCACCAGCGCACAGTACCCAGCACCCGGATATGCCCAGCACTCAGACATTCCTAGAAGGCAGCTTCCCTGCTCCCCATCGCCCAGGATCTCCAGTGCCCCTCACCCAGCACCCGGACACGCCCAGCCCCCACCACGCAGCACCCATACTGCCCAACAACCAGCACCCACACATACCCAGCACAACCAGGGCCCAGCACACAGCACATGCCAAAAATCCAGCAGCCCCGCAGCACAGCACCCAGCAAACCCAGAGCACGCAGTCAGCACCGCATATGCCCAGCACCGCATATGCCCAGCACCAACACATACCCTCCACTCAGTTATGCATAGAACCAAGCAATGCCAGGGCTCAGTACCTAGCACCTAGTACTCCCACCGCCCAAAACCCACCACCCGGACATGTCCAGCACCCCCACTGCCCGTGCCCAGCACCCACACATGCCCAGCGCCCAACACACCAGAGAGCAGCAAACCAGCCCCCAACACCCCCAGCGATCAGCACATAGCACCCACACATGCCTAGCACCCAGCACTCGCAGCGCTCAGCACCCACCACCTCCAGTGCCCAGAAACCAGCATACCCAACACCCAGCACAGAGTACCACCACCCCCACTGCCCAGTACCCGCACCCGGACATGACCAGCACCCGGACATACACAGTACCCCTAGGACCCAGCACTCAGAAGGCCAGAGCACTGCAATGTCCTGCTTCCGGCTGGGACACAGATAACTTTCTTCCCAGTAGCTTGGGGGGTGTGCTGGCTTTTGGGTTTGGTGTGAGAGGAGCCTTGATGGCCCGTTGATGGCCCACTAATGCTTTGGCTGTTGCTGGGCGGTGCTTGCAGCGGGGAGAGTTTTTTTTTCTCCTGTCGGCCTCCCCTGCCCTGCCACATGCAGGGGAAGCTCGGGATGGGGTGGGAGCAGAGCCGTGGTGGTTGACCCAGCTGGCCAATGGGGTATTCTATAGCATGTGACATCATGCTCAGTATAAAAAAACGGGGGGGGGGACCTCCCCCCCAGCTCGTGACACACGGTCTGCAGCGGGGAGCGGTTGCATTGTGCAGTGCCTACTTTGTATAGTCTGTTGTTGTCCTCTGTTCTTAATAATGTTCTACTGTGTTTTATTTCAAACATTAAACTGTTTTGAGCTCAACCCGGGAGTTTTCCTACTTGTGCCCTCCCGATTCTCTTCCCCATCCCACGGGGTGGGGTGGGGGGAGTGAGTGAGCGGCTGCGTGGGGTTTATTTGTTGGCTGGGGTTCAACCACGACATGCACCCATCATATCCTCCACCCAGCACTCCCATGGCCAGCACCCCTATGGCCAAGCACTGATTCTCTGACACGTGCACAACCCAGCACACCCACTGCCAACACACAGCCCCTGGACCTGCCTACCACCCAGCAGCCCCGGAGCCCAGCACGCCGCCAACATCTTTCAGTCCTGCCTATTTGTATATGGGAGCCCGAAGTGGTGCTCGACTGCTTTGCAGTTAGGCTGTGGCAAGGTTGTTGGTTGGGTGGAAGAGCAAGAGCAGCTCCCTCTGAAAGGGCTGCCACGAAAGGCAAGAGCAAGAAACAGCGTTCAAGCCTGGTTCCTTCTGTGTTGCAGCGCCATCTGGTGGGAAGCCTTTTAGGAAAAGGGCTCTTGTGATGGAAAGGCAAAGGTTGGTATTTAGGTTTGAGAATAAGAGAGAGGGCCGCTGTTATCGGGACCGGGAAGGGGCTATTCTCCTTTTGGAGCTCCATGTGGTGGGTGGCGTTATCTAATGCAGAAGGGTCTCGTTATCTACGCAGAACCTCAACCTATCCCTTACCCTCATCAGAGCCAAGCTCCAAAACGGCCACGCACCTCATCCGGCTCAGGCACAGAAACAGCCAGGACTCAGGGATGATGCTGGGCCTCACCTTGCCTTGGCAGCCCCTTCTCAGCCCCACCAACAGCAGGGTTCTGTGTCTGTTCTCCCACCTAACCTTAACCTAGCCCTGACCCTTCTCGGAGCCAAGCTCCGAAGCGGCCACCCTCCACATGGTACTTCGGCACTGAGGTAGACAGGATTCAAAGTTGATGCTGGCCATCATGATCTCGTGGCAGTCCCTTCTCAGCCCCACCAACACCGGGGCTTATGTCTCTTCTCCCAGCTATCCTCAGCCTAGCCCTGACGCTCATCAGAGCCAAGCTCCAAAGCGGCACTCTCCACATCGGACTTGGCACGGACGTAGCCAGGAATCAACGATGATGTCTGTTCTCCCATCTAACCTCGACCTATCACTTACCCGTCTCAGGGCCAAGCTCCGAAGTGGCCACCCACCGCTTCGGTGGAGGACAGGAGCCAGCCATCTGCGCTGGCAGCCCAGAAAGCCAACTGTAGGCTGGGCTGCATCCAAAGAAGCGTGGCCAGTAGGTGGAGAGAGGGGATTCTCCCATTTTACTCTGCTCTCGTGAGACCCCATGTGGCATACTGCATCCAGCTCTGGCGTCCTCAGTACAAGAAAAACATGGACCTGTTGAAGCGGGTCCAGAGGAGGGCCACAAAAATGATGCAAGGGCTGGAACACCTCTGCTGTGAAGAAAGGCTGAGAGAGTTGGGGTTGTTCAGCCTGGAGAAGAGAAGGCTCTGGACAGACCTTCCTGCGGCCTTTCAATATATAATGGGGGCTTAGAAGAAAGATGGAGGGAGACCTTTTACCAAGGCTTGTAATGACAGGACAAGGGGCAACGGTTTTAAACTGAAAGAGGGTAGATTTAGCTTGGACATAAGGAAAAAATGTTTTACGATAAGGGTGGTGAGACAGTGGAAGAGGTTGCCCAGATAAGTTGTGGATGCCCCATCATTGGAGGTGTTCAAGGTCAGGTTGGATGGGGCTTTGAGCAACTTCTCTAGTGAAAGATGTCCCTGCCCATGGCAGCGGGGGATGGACTAGATGATCTTTAAAGGTCCCTTCCAACCCAAAACATTCTATGATCTGGAGCAGCCCCCACCCAGCTGCTCGCCGGGTGCCACTGCTCCTCAGTGCCCAGACGGCCATGGGCTAAGGAACAGCCCTGGACAGCCAGAAAGGCAGAGGAGGAGGTACAGGGCTCGCCAGGGAGCACTCTGGGGACCTGCAGCAGCTCTTCCTGGCCTGGGGACAGTAGCTGGCCCCAGCACTGGGAGGAGGGAGGAAGGGAGGCAGGGAGTCAGGGAAAGAGGCCAGAACAGCAGCACAACTTGAGAGAGAGCGAGACAGCCTTGCTGCTGAGCATTTCCACAATGCACAGAGTCATCTCTGTTAGCACCTTCTGTTAGACCCAAGACATGTCTACAGACATGTAGACTATATGGATAACAACAATAAATAATTTGCAGTTTCACGATTAACTTTAGTATTGTTTTGAGTTGGTTTCACTGAGCATTATTACAATTTTTTTCTAAATGATATGGAATTTTTTTCCATATTACATGGAATATCCTTTTGGTCAGTTGGGGTCAGCTGTCCCAGCTGTGTCCCCTCCCAACTCCTTGTGCACCCCCAGCCTACTCGCTGGTGGGGCAGTGTGAGAAGCAGAAAAGGCCTTGACACTGTGTAAGCACTGCTCATTAATAACAAAAACATCCCTGTGTTATCAATACTGTTTCCAGCACAAATCCAAAACATAGCCCGATACTAGCTACTATGAAGAAAATTAACTCTACCCCAGCCAAAACCAGCACACCGATGTAAGATTCATTCCAATGGGTGTAGGTAACAAATCTTGATGATGTATAGTTAGACAGTAGTAATTGATAAGAAGTGACAGGAGCTAAAGAGTAAATGTCGCATCCCATAATTCTGGTAAAATTACAGATACAGCTATTTGAGTGATTCCTTATATCTACAGTAATATTGCCTAGAAATATAAAATCACACAGGTTCTCATACAAACACATCCATTTCCAATATACATCAGTTTAGTTTCAGAGGTTTCGTCGGGATGTATCTCAAAATGGCATTTTGTTCAGTGCCAAGACAAGTGTCTTGGGCTTTAATGGCATTGCTTTTACAAATAAATCCTTGTTGTTCTTGCACAACATGTGTCAACATCAACAGTTTGCCATTTCTCTCCCTTTTGTTGGGCCCATACACAATATTCCATCAGATAGAGTACTGTTCCATTGTGATTTAATCCCAGCGCAATGACTGGGTATATGGTATATACCGAAGCATTGCGTATTGTTAGAATAAAAGCTGTGGCTTTACTGTCAGTAGGGTCATAGGTAAAATTGACTAGATGCCACCACGATTGGAATTCCCTTTCAAATTTAGTTGCATTATCCCAAATTACCTTTCCAATTTGAGTAGGTAATTTACTCTCTTATAATCACTGCCACAGTAGATGGTATCCATAGTTGAGCCTGGACACAACTAAAAGCGAGAGGGACATTAATTTGGGCTGCACCAAATACGTTCACAATTAGTTGGTGGTCTTTTTCATTAAATCTTTCCCATTGGGGTAATATATCAGATAAGAGCCATTGATGAGTTCCCAATGCTGATAGAGAAGACCGTAATGGACGTTCTAATTCATGTAAATCACTTGTTGCTGAGCTTATTTTGTTTGCTAAAACTTCAGCACCCATGCTGTTTAATACTCCTAATCCTGTTCCTAAGATACCAGTCACATTTCTCCTTGCTCGTTTTGGAGAGGTAAGGGTTCGCCCATGCAACTGTGCTAACCATCCTGCATAGGATGTACTTAAGAATGGTAAGCAAGTAGGTTTAATTGCAGAGATATTAATTTGCATTGATAGTTCCACTCATTTGAGGGACCACGATGGATTAAACAACACTCGCTGTTGGCCTGTGTATTTAATAGCATAAGGTCCAATTTCGGAAATTTGTGGGGATAAGGTTTGGTCGGTTGTGAGTAGGGAGCAGATTGATAGGCAGAAGGGGTAGCTGTTGGTGCAGTAGTGGTAGTGCGAATCAAGGAAAAGTTAAATTGCATACTGCCCACTGTGGCGCATGAAACATGACTTCGATGGTTAATTAGCACACAAACTCCCATAATGAATCCAAATGACTCCATTTCCAGTGGGCATTGCCATCCCTTCTTGGGTTTATCCGATATTGTTACATGTGTGCAATTGTGTAAAAGGACAAACTTAATAGGTCCTTCAATGGTATCATGATCATAGTGTAGTGCCGCCATCTATAATGCGAGTATTAGCCTCTCCAACCCAAGTCCAGATTCCTGGATACGGACTGCTAACACTTAAGCAAAAGGTAAGGTTGATGTGCATGGTCCGGTGGATACCTTGGTTCTTGCTGCCTCACTGGGGTTGGGTTTTGGATATGTTGGGTCTCACTGTCCATGTCCAGAGGTTACCAGCTCCTGTGGGTTTGCTTGATTACTGCATTGTGCATACTTAGGCTTGAGTGCAGCATCCTCAGTAAGACTCCTTAGTAAAGCTTGGGGAGTAATCGAAGTAGGCACAAATGTCCTTGTGATAGGTTTAGTGATACTGAAAGATAATGTTCCTACTATTACATTGCGTCCCTTTAGAATGTTCCATCTGCATGATACTTTAACATCACAATGTCCCTTCTCTATGTCATGCATTGAGCAATAATTTATGTTGTAGCATTTTCTATATGGTGTGTAAGAGTTACTGAGAATAATCATAACGTATATATCCCTTATTAACAGGTGGTCGTGTTTTACAAGTCACGTTTATATTACTGTCTGCTAGTAGCAAGACAGGTGGCTTATCTGTATTGACACAATCGCGGCTGATTTCTTGATTGACAGTTAAGTTGAGACAGGTGGGTGTTCATGGGGAAGCAAGTATTATCGAAATCTTCAACAGCAGTAGAATGATGTATCTTCCTTTCATCTTGGAGGAGGCTGCAAAACAAGAAGGTAGAATAGTCGGGTCTCGGTGGGGTTTCCTTTCTCGGACAGGTTACCCCCTTTGAAAGAAGGAAAAATCCAGTGTGCACTTATTCTACGTTTTGCACCACTGTTATCAGTAGCTTCCCAGGCAAGTGGGCTGTGAGGATTAGTTAGAGTCATAGGTACAGTTCCAATTTGTGGTAAATTTACCATGACAAGTCATCCTGGCTGTATCGGATATTTTCTTTCATCAGAAGGTGGAGCATCAAGCCCAGCTTTTGCAAAGAATGCTCGGCTCACAGGGCTCCCGGTGGGCCCATGCTGATTATTCAATTGATGAAGTATTTTGGGAAGTCAAGTATCCCACTGGGCCTTGTGTAGCTTAAGACTCTTTTTCAACAGACCATTAGCTCTTTCTACCATCCCATTTGATTGAGGATAATATGGGGTGTGGAATACCTGCTGAATTTCTTCTTGTTTTGGCCATTCTTGCACTTCCTTACCTGAGAAGTGCAAGCCATTATCGCTTTGGATGACATCAGGAGTAGGTAGACTTGAGAACCAAAACGACAGCCCTCGTACTGTATTTTGCCCATCAGTCTTCTGGCACTTAGTCACCATAAGCAAGCCAGAGACTACTTCCACTGCTGTGAAGACACATCGATATCCCACAGAAGGTTTGAATGGCCCGATATAATCCATTTGCCATTGTCGTGGTTTAACCCCGGCCGGCCACTGAGCACCACGCAGCCCCTCACTCACTTCACCCCCCCCGCAGTGGAGAGGGAATCAGGGGAGAGAATCAGAAGGGTAAGAGTGAGAAAAACACATGGGTTGAGATAAAGACAGTTTAATAGAACAGGGAAAATAATAATGGTAATGATAGAATATACAAAATGAGTGATGCACAATGCAATTGCTCACTACCCGCGCTGCAGGGTATCAGGGGGAATACATCACCTGCCACCTTGCCAAGTTATACCTAAAAAGAGAACCAGTTGGCTAGGTCCCTGTCGTTTAGCGTCAGGAATGGTAATCCCCTTACCTTCCTGATGGGCTACGAGGCGACCATGTGTTCTTTAGACCTTATTGGAGGAATCCCCTCCAATTAAAATGCCCCAAGCTAAAAAAAGCCTGATGTGACAATGCAGGGCTATGTTTGCATCCTTGGGGTAATGGGGTGAAAGTATACTGTATCCCATGCCATGTAAAAGCCAATTTTTCTTGATCCTCAGGTTGTAATGGGACCGTGAAAAATATATCTTATATATCCATGGCAGTCACCCAAAGATGGACTGCTTGCTCTATTGTGAAAATAAGAGCCGTGATAGATGGGACGGCAGCAGGTAAGGGTCCAGTATTTTCATTCAGTTTGTGATAATCTACCGTCAAATGCCTGGTGCCGTTAGGCTTACAGACAGGCCATACAGGGGAGTTACACAGAGAATGAGTTTTCTGAATAATACTCTGTAGTTGTAAATCCTGAATAGGAGTAGTTATGCCTAGTGTGGCTTTAGGGCTAATATCATATTGCCATACATGAGTCCGGGCACTTTTGGATAATTTAGGTGTGGCCTGTAGTAGAAAAGTAGTGGATCCCTCAGTTGGTATTTCATCTATAGAGACTTCGGAGTTCTGGGTCGGATGGTTTGGCCCCCAAGTGCCCAATGGAGTACTAACAGTCTGGAGTTTTAATAGATCCATACATAATATATTTTAGGGCCCTACTGCCACTATGGGTCACAGCATTCTTTCATTTGGCAGGGTCAATTTTATCCTGGCTACTGGTAGCTCTTGTCTTTCCCAGTGATCCCTGATGGATACACCCTTTCTTGAGGTTTTCTAGATTAATGCATGTCCTGGTTTCAGTTGGGATAGGGTTAAATTTCTTCCTAGTGCTGTGTTTTGGATTTAGTATGAGGAGAATGTTGATAACACACTGATGTTTTCAGTTGTTGCTAAGTACCCGCCTAGTCCAAGGACAGCTCTCATGCCAACTGACTGAGCTAGGTACACAAGATGGGAGGGAACATAATCAGGACAGCCAGCCCAGCTGGCTAATGGGGTATTCCATACCATGTGACGTCGTGCTCAGTATATGAATGGTAGGCGTGTTCCAGGAAGTAGTGATCGCTACTTGGTTATCGGTCAGCGCGGGTGGTGAGCAATTGCATTGTGCATCACTCATTTTGTATATTCTATCATTATCATTTTTATTTTCCCTTTTTCTGTTCTATTAAACTGTCTTTATCTCAACCCACGAGTTTTTCTCACTCTTACCCTTCCGATTCTCTCCCCGTCCTGCTGGGGATGGGGGGAGTGAGTGAGCGGCTGCGTGGTATTTGGCTGCCTGCCAGGTTAAACCACAACAATGCAGTGCCGTCCTTAGCTTCAATCATCAATATTGGTTCTCCCGTGCCCATGGGAAAAGAGAGAGAATATCTATCATTTACCACTAATGGTATACAAAGGCTATTACTACTATTCATTCCAAAAAGTTTGGCCACTACGGACGGGTCATGGGAACTCCCTGACTCAGGGGTTGGGAGTTTCTCCATTAGTTTCCCGATAGTGGGGCTGGAGGAGTAGCCAGGACAATTTTATCTAGCACCTTTCCAACATCCAGGCTGTCAGTGCAATCCCTTTCACGATTATCCCACAGTTTCTGTAAGGTGGGTGTGAGGAGTCTGCCGAACTGGCCTGTCATAAATCCCGTTTCTCCCAGCAGGCCCCATAAATGTCTCCATTCTGGGTCTCACTCCTGTCGGTCAGGGGGTCCTTTTATGTCAGATTGATTGGTTTCAGTGCGGAGTTTTCAAATATTTTGTCCCTTACTCTTATAATTCTGGCCTCCCTTTGACATTTGGAGGACCGTGACATCCTTAGCTCTCTCTACAGTGTCTTGACCTTCTCAGCGGCTTTTAGCAAATTACCTGCGTCCACTGATGCCTCTGTGAGAAGCCCAAGGAAGGGTGCCTTTCCTACCTTGGCTTCACAGTTGGAAATTTCCTGCCACTTCTGAAAGCCTGCACGCAGCATCTCCCAGTCAGGACAATTTTCAGTGACCCCATTCCTGTCCCACCTAGGTGTATTTCATCCGTTCTCCTCTTGCCATTTTCACTGCTCGAGGTATGGCTTACTGGCCTGTTGTTCCCTTGTTCTCCTTCTTGCCCTGCTTGAAGACAGGAGCGACATTTTCTTTCCTCCTCTGGCACTTCTCCCAATCACCCTCGCTTGCTCACTCAATTCTGACACACTGCAGTTTACCAATGGCCAGTTAAGTGGATTTATGGATGATGTTATCTAGTTTTAACTAAGCTAACCTTCACAAAATGGTCAAGTGGCTTAAAAAGGTTCCTGCAAAGAAACTGCGTGGAAGTGATGCTGATAATGTGAGCACAAGCGAACAGCAAGAAAACAGCAGAGCTGACACTTTTCCTCCTCCTCCTCGTACGAACTCTTTGCCAGCTGTATTACAAGGTAAAAACAATGACGATCGAATCAAATCTGACAAGGAATCAGCCAAAAAAATTCAGTTATCAAGAAGACTATTTGAAATATGGATTTACATTCGTTACCATTAGCAGTGAACCTCACCCTAAGTGTGTACTGTGCCTCGAGGTATGAGCTATTGGTAGTAGGAAGACATCACGACCAGCAAGGCATTTAAAAAATGAAGCATCCAGAACATAATGACAAACCTGAAATACTGACATCACTAGGGATTTTCCATCTTGATAGCCCTGGAAACAGGTGTGCAATATAACCAGCTGCTTTAGACATACACATACCCAGCTGGGACCAGCACACCTGGAGCACTGTGGAGCCAGCTGATTGGGTTTTCTTCAGAGGACCTGGGCAGCCTGCCTGTAAGATGGCTGAAAAGAGACAGTTTTTTTGTCAACTGGGCAGGTATGCTGTCAACTTAGTGTTATACTGCAGAACTGCAGAACTGGAGAATGACTGCCTCTCTGTGTGGTCTGCACCCACCACGGAGGCATTAACTTCTTCCATGGTATCTGCTGTAATCTGTGCAGAAAGACTTGTGCAACTGCTCAACCTTGAGGAGTATCAGGAGACCTCAGCATTATACTGCCCTTTCCAGTAGGTTTGCTAGCCAGGTTTATAACCCACCAATAGCAGTTTGGAGACAGGAAGAAGGGAAATCGAGCAAGCCCCAGACTCTTCCCAGCCCTGCAGGTGATGATTTCAGCTGTCCTTTACCACCTGTGCCTACAGCATGCTAACAGCAGACCAGAAAAATCACAAGCTCCTTTAGAGAATAGGAAAAAATTAACTTCCCATATCATTGAACCAAATAACTTCACTTGCTTTCTTGCAAACTGTAGACCATTTGGCAGAGTGTAGACTCCACTCTAGTCATTTCCAGGAAACAAACAGCATAATCTGAATAACTTGCAATCTAAATCTACCTGACACGTCTGAAGTATAGTAGAACCACCTGAAGTCTGATTGTGATTAGTAGCTCAGATGTCAATATAGGTGCCTGTGAGGTGACAGATGGTGGTGGTGTGCGAGCTAAGGCTGACAATGGTATCTATTTCAAGGGAAAGAATTCAGCACACCGGCTTTGCTCTCCTTTTCAGTCTGACAGCTTTCACCATGGAGGAATCCCAGTCCTGTGGGACATGCACAGCACTCTGTAAATACCATACAACCTCCGGCCAGGAATGTCATAGAATCATGGAATGGTGTGGGTTGGAAGGGACCTTTAAAAGTCACCTAGTCCAACCTCCCTGCAATGAGTAGGGACATCTTCAACTAGATCAGATTGCTCAGAGCCCTATCTTTCATTAAGTTTTAGCTAACAGCACACCAGAGAAATGGCCTGATCTTGTAGCTGACCCTGCTTTGAGCAGGAGGAAGGACCAGAGACCTCCTGAGGTACCTGCAACTCAAATTATCCTATGATCCTATGAGAGACAACATCTAGCCTAGTGAGACAGAAATGGAGCTGCCACCTGAACAGGAAGACACAAGTCCTTGCAAGGAATTGTGATGTGGTGCAAGGTGAAACAAGGTGCAGTAGAATGGACTAGGTAAATTGAAATGGATTTTTACATAATCATCTAAAAGGGATAATAGGTCAGGACTGCCATCCAGTGTGAGTGAGCAGTACTACAGAGGAGGAAAGATTTGATAGAGGCCAATTGGGAGGAGTTAGGGCCCAGAGGGTACCAAGAGTCTTGTTGTGGTTTAACCTGGCAGGCAGCCAAACACCACACAGCTGCTCACTCCTCACCACCCCCCCAGTGGGATGGGGGAGAGAATCGGGGAAAAAAGAAAAGTAAAGTTCATGGATTGAGATAAAGACAGTTTAATAGAACAGAAAAGGAAGGGAAAATAATAATAATAATAATAATAATAATAATAATAATAATAATAATAATAATAATAATAATAATAATAATAGAATATACAAAATTAGCAATGTACAATGCAATTGCTCATGACCCGACGACCGATGCACAACCCGTCCCCAAGCAGCAATCATTATTTCCAGGACCACGACTCCTATTTTATATACTGAGCATGACATTATATGGTATGGAATACTCCGTTGGCCAGTTGGGTTAGCTGTTATCATGCAGCAGGCGTCACGGCTTCCTGAAGCAGAGCTGCAGTCTCTAGGGTAAGAGTGCTTTCTTGCTCAGCTGGCTTCGTGCTACCTGCACTCACTCACCTCGCGAACAGGGCCCCTGACCTTCCCCTGGGAGCCTGGGCAGCAGTGGGGTGCCCGCTCCCCCAGGCCAGTCCCACAGGGGTCTGTGCAGTACCCACATGCCCAGCTCCTTGATAGTCGCCCCGGGGGGCTGCGCCCAGCACTCTCACAGCTCAATCCTGCAGGCTGCCGCATGCCCGGCAGGTGGCTGAGGAGCCTGATGAGGGGCCGAGGGACAAGCCCGGGTCTCGGGGCTTGTCCACAGCACCTGCACACTGGGGTTCAGTGGGGAGCGCTTAAACTGACACTGCGTCTGGACTAACCCACGTGGAACTACAGCCTGTTCTGAAGCACCGCAGTTCACTGCCATCAGCAGCCGGCAATGCCTGAGTGCAAAAAAGCAATTCCCTGATCTAATTCAGTGCTAAAACTCTCCAAATTCTCACAAAACTACCCTCCTGCCCGCAGCACAGGGCATGCCACTGCCTGGCACAGGAGGAGGTGCGTAACGGCACAGCAGCTTGCTGGGGCAGCCGAAGGAGACGCTGCTCTCTGTGCTCCCAGGTGCTTCTGGGCCCCTTGTCTCTGGGAGCTGCAGGTGTGGGCGGGGGCTAAGACACAGGGTTTCTCCCTCCCAGGTGGCACAGCAACCCCCTCCTGGGTAGCCCCTCTGAAGTCATCATGGGCATCACCAGTCAGCTCTTGTGAGGTCATAACCTGCTGCCCTCCATAAAACTCCATGCTGCAGAGGTGTGCGGCAGCGCGAAGCAGAGCGCTTTCAGCAGCTAGCGGATACCTAGAGAAGAGGTGCTTGGGTCTCGAGAGGAGAGCAGGCTTTTTTCCCTCTGCCTGGCCAGGGTGCTGGGGTTGTGGAGATGCCAGCCAGGTTGGGCAGGTGGGTGCAAGAGGGCCCAGAAAGCCGTCAGGGATCAGGCCAGAAGCCTTGTGTGCTGTCTGCCTTCCCTCCCAGCAGGAGCAGGCAGCCCCAGAGCATGGGGGCTGTCTGAACCGCTGCACTCCAGGCGGGGGCACGGCCCTGGCCTTTCTCTGGGGAGAGCTGAGCGGGGCCAGGATGCTGCCCCTGTGTCAGGCCAGAGGTCTTGGTGTCCCAGGGCTGGTGTGCAATGGGCCAGACCTGCCCAAAGGCCCCTGGGCCCTCGGGCTTGCAGGTGTGCTGAGAGCACAGGAACCTGGGAGCAAGCAAGCTCCTAAACGGATCCCTGGCAAATATGTGTCCCAACCCTGGGGTTTGGTAACAACGGTGTTCCCTCTCTTTTAGACAACGCAACACCCACCAGAAGGGCAGGAGCATCCTGAGGCTCCTTTTCCTGCTGCTTCCCGTCCTGTCGGGTGAGTATCCCTGACCAAAAATGGTCCTCTCAGTCCTGCGGAGAGGGACCAGCTCCTGAGGAAAATAACCATCTCTTGACAATGATGTGACCCACAGCTGTTGTCTACTGCTCGGGCTCAACGGTCTGGGGAAAGGGAGCATTACGGGTAAGTGTCTCTTGCTGTGGGAAAGCCAATGCCTGCAAAGGCCGTGGCTCTGCCCTCCTGCCTCTCCTGGGAACATGGGGTGCCTGGTCAAAAATGCCCACCACCGCTGAGGCAGAGGTTGGGCGGGGCACTTCTGTTCATCCTTCAATCTCCTTAGCGCCTGGGTGGGGTTCAACACAGAAACGGGTCTTCCCGAGTGACCTCTGGAGGGTGGCAGGCTGAAGAGTGGAGCACTTTGGCAGAAGGTGCTTTTGCTGCCTGCATACCTCTTGGAGAGCCTGGGGGGGTCAGGTGGAGACCCGGAAGATGCTCTGCTGGACGTGGCTGGTTAAAGAGCCCAGCCTTCGGGTCGGGGTCTCTCCAAAGTGTCTCGATGATCTTAAAGGTCTTTTCCAACCTTACTGATTCTATATCTATATCTATAAAACAAACAAAAAGAAGCAGCCGGAAATTCTGCCAGCTCTGCCTAGGGGAGT
Organism: Puffinus mauretanicus; assembly: GCA_023333565.1. Taxonomy (NCBI): domain Eukaryota; kingdom Metazoa; phylum Chordata; class Aves; order Procellariiformes; family Procellariidae; genus Puffinus; species Puffinus mauretanicus. The sequence continues at coordinate 51,087 of JAJKFH010003360.1, read as the reverse complement.
CTCCTTTGGGAAGCCCTGGCAGTGCTCCTCGTGCTTGCTCCAGTGGAGTGTCTCTCCAAAGTGTCAGTTTTGGCAGGAAACAAGCTACTTAAGGAGTCCATCCTGCCCCCTCTTTATCTTGCAGGAGGCATCACAGCTTCCTGAAGCAGAGCCGCAGTCTCTGGGGTAAGAGCGCTTTCTTGCCAAGGAACGAACGCTGTGGAGCCATCTCAGCTGGCTTCGTGCTACCTGCACTCACTCACCTCGCGAACAGGGCCCCTGACCTTCCCCGTCTGCCACCCGCCGTAGTGGAAGGGAGCCATTTGTAAACCAGAGGAAGGAAAGGGGCCAGGGGTCGGGGGGTGACACAAGCCCACGGGGACCCTTCTCTGCACAGCGTTCGGAGCCTGCCTGCAGGGGCTGGGCAGCTGCTGGACAAGACGTGCTTTCTCTCTGCCTCCAGGAACTCACAGGCTTGGCTGGAGCAGAAGAAGCGGGAGCTCAAGGAGACGGTGGCTCAGGTGTCTGCTGCGAGGGGAAACATACTTCAGGCAGTGAGAGAGGTCCTCGAAGCCCACGGTGTCCAAGAGGAGAAGAGAGAGGTAAGGGTGCTGGGGGTAGATCAGAGACCTCGCTACCTTTCCGGGCACCCTCCTGCTGCTTCCTCTTGGCACTCTCAAAGTCGGCACCTTTTCCGACAGGTCTTGCCTTGGGTTTTCTGACACAGAGGCGCTCCTTGGCTCTGTGCTAGGACTCGGTGTTCATGCAGAATGGCCCATGCATGTGTTTGTGTTCACTGCCATCTCTCCATCCCCAATTTTTTCCCAGGAAGTTGTGCGGTTGACAGAGGCAGCAGTTAAGAAGGTGCTTGAAAACTACCTTCAGATGCCTGACTGGGCTCTGGAAGCCATAGGTATGCAGACGGGAAGTCTCGCTGCCCTCGGTTTGTGTATGGCACTCCCCCAAAGTCTGCCAAGCTCTGCTTGAAGCCTGAGAAATACATCCTAATGCACTGCGTCAACTCCTAATCTCTGGCCACCTTCATGTCAGGTGCCGCCATTGATGAGGAGAGGACATCCAAGAGTTATGGTGGGCAAGGCAAGATGACCTGGTGGCTTTCTCCACTCGGCTTCTCTTCTGCAAATCCTCCAGAGACAATCTTGCAGGTATCACAAGGGAACTCCTGACTTGTGGGTCACCTCCTTGCTTTCGGGTTGGCAGACCAAGTGCGCAGCACTTCCTTTCAGCCCGGCCGTATCGCTCAGCCCTGCAGTCTGCATTGCATTCCCGATCCCTGCGACCCCTGACAGCACTGCCCTCCCATCAGGAGGGGGACCGAGCTGCCCCCAGCTGCTGTGAACTTTGGCTGTCTTGCCACTGATGGTCATGGCTTTCTGGTTTCAGCCCCGTATTGCCCCTGGCAACTGCTGGGCTTTCCAAGGATCTCGGGGTCACGTGGTCATCCGGCTGCCTGAGCAAATCTGGCCAAGGGCTTTCACCATCTGGCACATCTCCGAGGCAGTCTCTCCTTCTGGGGAAGTCAGCAGCGCCCCCAAAGACTTTGCTGTCTCCGTAAGTCTTTGCCTTGCGCTTATCGGGTGGGGCCCAGCCCCAGGGAAAAGCTGTACCAGAGACGTGCTTCTCACGGCGGCTTCTCTCAGACATCTGTCTGGGGCTGGCTGCTGCAGAGCACCTCATCCCCTGGGGAGCCACTGAGGGCATGTGGGGTTCTGTGCCTCTGGGGGCTGCTTCTCTGCTTCACGGCCAAGGATCCTGGAGCACGTGCTCAAAGCACCCTGACCCAGAGCCTCCCTAACCTGTGCTAGACTACCGCTAGAGCTGAGGGAGGCGGGGAAGGGTTCCCGGGTTCGGCCTTGGCGTGCCCTTTTTCTGACACCCTGCTCGAGCCTGACCTGCTCCCTTTGTCTCTCGTCTTTCAGGGAGTGGATGAGGCAACGGCAGAAACTCTCCTGGGGACATTCACCTACGAGGTGCACAAGGAGATTGCTCAGACTTTCCATGTGCAGGTACTGCAAGAGCTGCGGCAGGATGCCCGGGAAGAAGGCAGGGTTGTCTGCAAGTCCTTGGAGAAAAGAGCGTGGAGGATCATCCCAGACAGCCTCTGCTCTCCCACGCTCTGTGCTCCTGCGGGGAAGACGGCAAGAGGAGAGCAAACGGGGCTTTGCTCTGCTGGCCGAGGCAGCTGCCCCACCTTTGCAAGGGCTTTCCTTTTCCTTCGGGTAGCGCAGAGAAAGCAGCAGTGGGAAGGGGTCCGGGAAGGGAAACAGTCCCCCTCAGGGGAGACGGCGGGAGGGAGGACGGCAGACATCTTCCCCCCTCAGCAGGACTCTCCCTGCAACCCGCGTCAGCCCAGGCAGCAAAGCGCCTCCGGTTTCCACAGCTCCCCTCAGCAAGGCTCTGAGGCCAGGCCTTTGCCTTCTAGGCACAGAGGGCTCCTCTGTGTCCCTGGCAAAGGGGGGTCTGGTCGCCCTGGCTTCCTCCTTCGTCAGGGCTGCCGCTTGGTCCTCAGCAGAGGGAATGCGGGCAGAGGGGACTCTGGCGATATGCCGTGGCTCTTGCCACCTGCGTAATGATGGCTCCCCCCATTTCTTTACAGAAGGAGCTTCCCAGGACATTTCGCTACATCAAATTCCAGGTGCAGAGCAACTGGGGAAACCCAGAGTACACCTGTATGTACCGAGTACAGGTTCACGGGGAGACAGCAAGCCACAATGACCACCTGCAAGCCCAAGAGCTCCTTTAGGAAGCATAATAAACCAAAGAAGATGTGTGGCAGCTCGACTTGTGTATGCCGCGTGCCCCCACCCCTTCCTCCTGGTGTCCCTCCACGTGCCGGCAGCCGCAGCTCTCTGAGCAAGTGAGAGTGTCTGCCCAGGCTAGAGCAGAGGACTAGCCTTTATTTTTTCCCTTCCTGGGCTGTAGTTCGGGGGCTGGATGCTGGATCCAAACGGGGTCTGGATGCTTGAGGCCTGTTCTGCAGCCCACGCAGTGATGGGGCTGCCAATGCTGGGGACAAGGGAGGGGGTCTGAGCCCCCAAACCTCGGCTGCCTCGCACATCCCAACACGTGTCCCTGCTGTGCCTTGGCCTGCAGGAGGAGCAGCTGGCGTCAAGGAGGCGTAAGAGCACATCTTGGCTGAGGTGAGTTGCCCTGGGGGCTCGTGGTGCCGGGGCTCTGCCTTAGGCAGTGGGATGCCTGTGCCAGTGGTCAGCTTCGGACTTCTCTGGAATGAAATGTTTCAGTATTTCTTTTCTTCCTAGCTTGAGGGGGGGCTTGTAGGGGGGAATTTTGTGGACCACTGGCGAGACATACAGGAGAACCCTGGGCTGGATTGTTTTCCCAGGCTTGTGGAGTCTCGTGTCCACCCTGTTGAGTGTGTCAATCTCTTCTCTGCCAGCGGGAGAGCTCTCCTGCAGCTGCGATTCTGCTCTCCCAGTGACACTGGAGCTTTGGTCAGCCACCCTGTGCTGCAGAAGCTGGAGCTGGACAATCAGTGCCTTCTCCTTCAAGCCCCATTCTCCTGCCCTGTACCTTGCAGCCCAGACCACAAGAATCCTTCTCCTGAGGGAGAAAGCTCCCTTCCCCACTAGTTCCCTTTCCCTTTCCCAGTTCCCTCTCTAGGTTCTTTTCCTGTGCTACCACTCCCTTTTTTGGGGGGAAAATACCACCCCCATGGCCCTCCTGCATTTTTTGGGGGGGGGAGGAGGGGGAAATAATTCCTCCCAGTATCCTCCTGTATTATTTTTGGGGGGGAACTCAGCCCCATCCCATGGCCCTCCTCTATTTTGAGGTGAGAAATAACTCATGTTCATCTTATTTTCCAGCACAAAATGTCCTCGGCTGCTCCCAGCATAGCCGGGCCCTCGGCCATCGTGTTGCGTGGGGCTGTTGGGGTTATAATCCACAGGAAACACAAAGACAGGTGCAAAATCCCACTCCAGGGGTTGGTTTGTCTCTTTGTTGCGATTTTTTTTTTAAATTTGAATAGCAAAATTTGATAAAAGAATATTAAACCTCAAACATGTTTGTGCCAGATGGGTTTCGTGGATGTGCTGATCTCTTCTGGATGCACAACCCTCCCCACCATGTAACGAAGCCCACATGACTCAGACGGGGCAATACTGCCACCTTCCCGATAATATCAAACCAAAATAATTTCAGGATTTTTCTCCTGGCAATTCTTCCAGTCCAAGAATTCCAGCAGGCTGTCGCATAGGTTTTCTCTAAAGGGGGTGATCGCTGGGGAGGAGCAGCACAGCAGCAGGGCCCTGGCTTGTGCATCTCCCATCAGCCAGATCCCTCAGCCCTCGCGGGTGCATCCCATCTGTGCCCATACACTTCTGTACGGCCAGTTTCCTTAAGTACTCCCTGACCTGATCCTCTTCCGCCAAGGGTACGTCTGCCTTGCTCCAGCCTTTCCCCCGGCCTCTGTGACCTGGGATTCCTGAAGGCCGGTCGGGCTGGTAGAGACGGCAAAGGCAGCTTTCAGTGCCTCAGCCTTTCCCATCTCCTGTGTGCCCAGCTCCTCCACCTCATTCAGCAGCAGGACCCCATTTCTCCTCGCCGTCCTTCTGTCACCTGTGTACCTATAGGCAGAGTTGGGGCTGTGATGGGGTTGTTTGGAGGAGTTGTATGCATAATTAAAAATGCATGTAAAACCCTGCGGCCGGGGCCCTGATGGTGCCCTACAGTCCTAAGGGAATGCTGACACGAACACACTTCAAGCCAGGTCCTTTAGTAGCGTTAATCCAGGTATGGGGGGGACACAGAAACCCCCCGGGCGGGAATGGGGGATGAGAAGGGTGCCTCCACCCCCCCATGCTGCGCAGAAGGGGCAGAGCCAGGATATATATAAGCAGGGGCTGGTACCTGGTGGGGGGGAAAGGGATTCGCAGGGGATTGTGGGGCCCAGGGTGGGGCAGGGATGCCTGGGGGAGGGTTTTATGGTGCTGTCATGGCACTCTTGTGGGGATGCGGCACTGCAGGGGCACCTGTGGGGTGAGGAGCCATTTCCCCGCCAGGCCCTTGATCCCCTTTGTTACCCCCTCAGTGACCCCAATCCCCTCAGTTAGCCCCAGAAACCTCAGCCCCAAAGATGCCTCTGCTTCCTCCCAGACAGCCCTGATACCCTCAGTTACCCTTCCAGGCATCCCAGATCTCCCACTCAGATGTCTTCTCAATCTTCTCAAATGCCTCCTAAATACCACTGATCCCCTCACTTCCAACCAGAAGACCCCGATCCCCTCAGTCCCCCCATTCAGACACCCCCAATCCTTTGAGTTCCTCTCAGATTCCCTCCATCTCCTCAGTTCCCCCCTGCACACTCTTCATTGCCTTCACTTCTCCCCAGACACCCCCATCACCTCCAGTTCTCTCCAGACACCCCCAACCCCCTTGGTTCCCCCACCCAGACCCTCCTGATCCCATCAGTTCCCCCCAGACATCCCTCTCCTTTCAGGTACCCCAGGCATCTGCTCCTCCCAAGGTCCTTCCCCCCTCCACAGTCTGGGAGGAGGACAGCCATGGCGGGGAGCTATTTCCCCCCAAAAAGGGGGAGGCTGAGGGGGGCAGTTGTTTCCTTCCCAAAAGGGTGAGGTGACACAGAACATAGAAAGGGAACTGGGGATGATTCACAGGGAAAACTAAATCCAGTCAGCGGCACTGAACACAGGAAACCCTCCCAGGAAGAGTTTGCCCACTTCCTTTCTTTCTCTGGCTTGCTCTTTCCAGTGGTGCCTGCTGGAGATTTTTCCCAGTTCCGGCACAATATTGGTGCTGTAGCAGAGGTTCCTTCTCATCAGAGGGCACAAAGCCAGAAGCGAGTGCAGGAGAGTCTGTGTGCTCAAATGCTGCAGATGGGAGCGTGGGGGAGGGCAGCCAGGAGAGGGCGAGGCCGGTGTGACTGCCGCCATTTCGGGGGCAGGGAGCACTCCCGACGGGGCGGGGCCGCCTGTGAGGAGCCATAATGTGTCGGACGGGCAGGCACGTAGCACGGGGAGCTCCCAACGGGCCCCATCCCCTTGCAACAGAAACGGCTTGCTCATTGGTAGAGCAGAAGGGCAGGGCCCCCTGATTGGTTGCTGCACTGTATATGGGTTCGTTGAGTGGCTGGGGGTTGGTGGTGCTGGCTGGAGGTGTTGGGTGGGGAGTGTGAGCAGGGTTGGGCCATGTGCAGAGTTGGGCGTGGGGGTCCCTCTGCCTGCCTCCGGTGCCTGCAGGGCTGGGTAAGAGAGGGGAGGTGAGGGCAAAGGCAGTGCCTGAGGGGGGCCGGGAGGGGATAATGTGGAGAGGAATGTGCTCACGGGAGCACCCGGGTGCCCTGATGGCTGCTCCTCCTCCCCTCCTGTCCCACAGGTGCACTTTCAGATGACCAAAAGGGAGGCAGGGGTGTTACTGGGGTGGGAGGGGCAGGGCAGGGGGAGGGGGGGAACACATAACATTTACCCTGGGGTCTGGGTCCACGATGGAGGGATTGGGCCATTGCAGATTGCACAAGCAGTTGGTGGTGGCTGTGCTGCAGAAGGGTCCCTGATGTGAGTCTGCAGGCACAGTAGTATGGCTTTGGTGAAGGGGGTGGGATGGGTGACCCTCACTTGTGTGTCAGGGCATGCAGTGTGTAACAGGAAGCCAGGCGTGGGCTGGATGGGGGGTGCTGGGTAGTCTGGGATTGCACCCTGGCCAGTGTGAATGAGGGTCCTCCTCCCCACCCTGCCCCTCTTGGAGACGTTCCTGTTCCCTCTTCTCTGCCAGGCAGACCTCTTTCAGGGAAAGTCAGAGGGAGGTAGAGCAGTGCGGGAGCAGATCGAAGTCTGCGACCCGCATCCAGAAATCCCTCGGGGAGTGGCCAGAGCTGCCGAGCAATGGCACTAGCCCCAGGACACCTGGGTGCCTGCCGCCCTGGCCGTGGCCTTACCTCCCCAGTGCCCTGGGGACTGACTGGGGATGCCCTTTCCCACCATGGCTCCCTGCAATTTCTCCCGCTTGCTTTGCAGTGGCAGCAGTGGTCAGAGCTGGCAGAAGCTGTTCAGGAGCAGGTTGAGGTCAAGAAGGTACTGAGGAGAGGAGGGACGGGGGCTCAGCATGTTTGTGGGGGCAAGCCCCCTCAGAGCGGGCATGGCATGGACTTTTGACTGGGCCTGCTTCTCTCCCAGGCAGACCTCTTTCAGGGCAATACAGAGGGAGGCGCAGCAGTGTCCTGTGCTGGAGAGTGCCTGGGTGCACCTCTGCTTGGGAGCGCAAGGCAGTGCGTGGCTGTGCCTGCGGGTCTACGGCTGTTCCTCTGTCAGCAGCTGTGGTGCTGGGCACAGCTGCAGGTGAGCAGGGTGGCATGCCTGTGCACAGACGTGCGGGGGTGCATTCCCCTGAGGACGTCAGTGTGCGATTGTGTGCGAGGATAGGGCAGCATCCCCGTGACCGTCCATCCCTGACAAGAGCCCGTGGCTGTGCCCCTCACACCCTGCTGGCTCCTGACGCACAGGTGCAGCCATGCAAACAGAAGCGGTGAAGCAAGACCTCCACATGCTCCAGGAGCGCCTGGCTCAGTGTTCAAGTCACAAAGGCACAAGGAGCTGCTGCAGTGTCTGGTAGGTGTGGAGTGTTCCCCTTGTCGCCGGGAGCTGGGGCTGCGAGACCTGAGCCCCTGACCCCTCCTTTCCCCACGCAGGGGAAGAAGCCACAGGAGCTGCAGAAAACCATGGAGCAGCACAGCATGGAGGTCAGTGTCCCCTGCTCTGCCAATGTCCCCCAGTTGCGGCGCCTGGGGCTCTGTCAGGGGCTTAGTGCCTGTGTGTGGCTCCTCTTCCCAGAACTGTGTCGTGGCGTGGTGTTTGGAAAAGAACCATCAGGAGCTCCAGCAGCTGGAGGGGCTGGTGGCCCACACCAAGGTGAGTTCACAGAATCACAGACTGGTTGAGGTTGGAAGGGACTTCTGGAGATCATCTTGTCTTGTCCAGTGCCCCTGCTCAAGCAGGGTCACCGAGAGCCAGTTGCTCAGGACCATGTCCAGATGCGGACCATGTCCAGAGTTGGGCCTGGGGGTCCCTCTACCTACCTGCAGGGCTGGGAAGGAGAGGGGACAAGTGGGCAAAGGCAGTGCCCGAGGGGAGCTGGGAGGGGATAATGCTGAGGGGAGTGCACTCGTGGGAGTGTGCCAGTGCCTGATGGGTGCTCCTCTTCCCCTCGTCTCCCGTAGGAGCGCTTGCAGGTGGCAAGTAGGGAGGCAGCCGCGAGCCTGGAAGAGGCACAGAAGGTTCAGAGGAGGAGGCCTGTCCTGACAGGGTCAGGGAGGGGGGTGCAAGTGCTGGGTCCATGCAGCCCAGCAGCTGCAGGCAGTGGTGTGGCAGGGGAGGACATCTTCTCTGGGATATGGCATCCGTGATGGAGGGATTGGGCCCCTGGAGATCCCCCAGGCTGTTGGCTGTGCTGCAGAGGGGACCCTGATGTGAGTCTGCAGGCACAGCAATATGGCTTTGGGGAAGGGGGCAGGATGAATGACTCTCACTGGTGTGTCAGGGGATGCGGTGTGTAACAGAAAGCCAGGCATGGGCTGGAGGGGGGATGCCGGGTAGTCTGGCGTTGCGCCCTGGCCGGTGTCACTGGGCGTCCTCCTCCACACCTGCCCCTCTCGGAGACGTTCCTGTTCCCTCTTCTCTGCCAGGCAGACCTCTTTCAGGGAAATGCAGAGGGAGGCACAGCAGTGCGGGAGCAGATCAAAGTCTGCGACCCGCATCCAGAAATCCCCCGGGGAGTGGCCAGAGCTGCCGGGCAATGGCACTAGCCCCAGGACACCTGGTTGCCTGCCGCCCTGGCCGTGGCCTTACCTCCCAGTGCCCTGGGGACTGACTGGGGATGCCCTTTCCCACCATGGCTCCCTGCAATTTCTCCCGCTTGCTTTGCAGTGGCAGCAGTGGTCAGAGCTGGCAGAAGCTGTTCAGGAGCAGGTTGAGGTCAAGAAGGTAGAAGGGGGACAGGAGCGGCGGGGGCTCAACATGTTTGTGGGGGCAAGTCCCCTCAGAGCAGGCATGGTGTGGACTCTTGACTGGGCCCTCTGCTTGTCCAGCTGCTCAGGAACAAGCTCCAGTGCCTCCTGGAGAGACGGGAACGCCTCCGAGAGTCAACAGCTTTGTGAGTGGTGATGGGGCCCTGATTGGAACCTGGGGCAGAGGGGTGGGGAAGTGATGAGCAGCTTTGGGCAGACCTCTGCCGCTCATAGACATTTTCTGGCTCCTGTCAGCTCCTCCAGCCTGCTCTGGAGAGCCCTTTGCCTTCTCCTAAGCAGCTCAAAAGACCTCTGAAAAACTCGGGACTTCTGGAAGCAGCTCTGCACAACTCTGAGCAGCTCTCAGGCTCTCCTCCATGTCCCCCTCAGGCCTGGGGTAGGTCTGTGCAGTGCTGGGATGCCGGGGGTGCCTGGTGCCAACCCCAGCAGAGGCTGGGCAGCACCCTGGCTCCCTGTTGGCCACCCGGGGGGTCGCCATGCCGGCTGAGGTCTCTTCTCACAGCCTAGAACCCCATGGTGTCCGTAGCACGGAGAAGATGGTGCAGGCAGATGAGACAGAGAAGTCACTGCTGCAGGAGATGGTGGCTGTGCGGCTGGTAGGACAGACAAACCCCGCTGTGGGCCTTGGGGAGGGAAGGGTCTGCACTGTGCCCGGGGGCCATGGGGGCACTGATCTCAGCGGGGACAGGGGAGGGGGTCTGAGCCCCATACCTCGGCTTCCTCGCACACCCCAACACGTGTCCCTGCAGTGCCTTGGCCTGCAGGAGGAGCAGCTGGCGTCAAGGAGGTGTAAGAGCACTTCTTGGCTGAGGTGAGTTGCCCTGGGGGCTTGGGGTGCCGGGGCTCTGCCAGTGGTCCAAGGGCATTAGGCAGCTTTGGACTTCTCTGGGATGAAACGTTTCAGTATTTCTTTTCTTCCTAGCTTGGTGGGGTGCGTATCGGGGGATTTTGGGGCCCACTGGGGAGACCTACAGTAGAGCTGAAAGATGCCTGGGCCCCTCACTCCAGTTCTGAGCGGGGAGTGTTGTGCCCAGCATGGTGCAAGGTGCCACGGTGGCGTTTGAAGAGGGTGGCTGGAAAGAGCTGAGACAAATGTGCCCCCTGCTCTGCCTGACCCCACTTCTGTGCCCGATAAGATCATGGAGCACATCCTCCTGGAAGACATGTCAAAACATATTGAAGACAGGAAGGTGATTACAGACAGCCAACATGGCTTCACAAGGGCAGGGCAAATTGGACATGACCCAAAATGAATTGAGAGCGGCCCTGCGGAGAAGGACTTGGGGATCCTGGTAGACGAAAAATTAGACATGAGCCGGCCGTGTGCGCTCGCAGCCCAGAAAGCCAACTGTGTGCTGGGCTGCATCCAAAAAAACGTGGCCAGCAGGTGGGGAGAGGGGATTCTCCCGTTCTGCTCTGCTCTGGTGAGACCCCCACGTGGAATAGTGCGCGCAGCTCTGGGGTCCTCAGCACAGGAAAGACAGGGACCCATTGGAGCAGGTCCAGAGGAGGGCTGCAAAAATGATCTGAGGGCTGGAACACCTCTGTTATGAAGAAAGGCTGAGAGAGTTGGGGTTGTTCAGCCTGGAGAAGAGAAGGGTCTGGGCAGATCTTCCTGTGGCCTTTCAATATATAAAGAGGGCTTAGAAGAAAGAGGGAGGGAGACTTCTTACCAGGTTAGGTTGGATGGGACTTTGAGCAACTTCTCTAGTGAAAGACTTCCCTATCCATGGCAAGGGGGGTGGACTAGATGATCTTTAAAGGTCCCTTCCAACCCAAAACCATTCTATGATTCTATGACCTGGAGCAGCCCCCACCCAGCTGCTCGCCAGGAGCAGCACATTCCCTCAGTGCCCAGATGGCCGTGGGCTGAGGAACATTCCTGGGCTCGCCGGGGAGTGCTGTGGGTGCTTGCAGCAGCTCTTCGTGGCTGGGGGACAGCGGCTGGCCCCAGCACAGGGAGGAGGGAGGAAGGGAGGCAGGGAGGCAGGGAGGGAGGCCAGGACAGCAGCACAACTCAAGAGAGAGAGACAGCCTCGCTGCTGAGCATTTCCACAATGCGCAGAGTCATCGCTGTTAGCACCGTGTGAAAACGCACGGGCCTGAGCAGCCCTGGGTGTATGTAGAGGTGGGAGTCTGCATCGGGTGGTCCTCCAGCCTGAAGGGACCTGCACACCAGGCTGCTCGATCGCAGCCCTGGGAGCCTGGGCAGCAGTGGGGTGCCCGCTCCCCCAGGCCAGTCCCACAGGGGTCTGTGCAGTACCCACATGCCCAGCTCCTTGATAGTCGCCCCGGGGGGCTGCGCCCAGCACTCTCACAGCTCAATCCTGCAGGCTGCCGCATGCCCGGCAGGTGGCTGAGGAGCCTGATGAGGGGCCGAGGGACAAGCCCGGGTCTCGGGGCTTGTCCACAGCACCTGCACACTGGGGTTCAGTGGGGAGCGCTTAAACTGACACTGCGTCTGGACTAACCCACGTGGAACTACAGCCTGTTCTGAAGCACCGCAGTTCACTGCCATCAGCAGCCGGCAATGCCTGAGTGCAAAAAAGCAATTCCCTGATCTAATTCAGTGCTAAAACTCTCCAAATTCTCACAAAACTACCCTCCTGCCCGCAGCACAGGGCATGCCACTGCCTGGCACAGGAGGAGGTGCGTAACGGCACAGCAGCTTGCTGGGACAGCCGAAGGAGATGCTGCTCTCTGTGCTCCCAGGTGCTTCTGGGCCCCTTGTCTCTGGGAGCTGCAGGTGTGGGCGGGGGCTAAGACACAGGGTTTCTCCCTCCCAGGTGGCACAGCAACCCCCTCCTGGGTAGCCCCTCTGAAGTCATCATGGGCATCACCAGTCAGCTCTTGTGAGGTCATAACCTGCTGCCCTCCATAAAACTCCATGCTGCAGAGGTGTGCGGCAGCGCGAAGCAGAGCGCTTTCAGCAGCTAGCGGATACCTAGAGAAGAGGTGCTTGGGTCTCGAGAGGAGAGCAGGCTTTTTTCCCTCTGCCTGGCCAGGGTGCTGGGGTTGTGGAGATGCCAGCCAGGTTGGGCAGGTGGGTGCAAGAGGGCCCAGAAAGCCGTCAGGGATCAGGCCAGAAGCCTTGTGTGCTGTCTGCCTTCCCTCCCAGCAGGAGCAGGCAGCCCCAGAGCATGGGGGCTGTCTGAACCGCTGCACTCCAGGCGGGGGCACGGCCCTGGCCTTTCTCTGGGGAGAGCTGAGCGGGGCCAGGATGCTGCCCCTGTGTCAGGCCAGAGGTCTTGGTGTCCCAGGGCTGGTGTGCAATGGGCCAGACCTGCCCAAAGGCCCCTGGGCCCTCGGGCTTGCAGGTGTGCTGAGAGCACAGGAACCTGGGAGCAAGCAAGCTCCTAAACGGATCCCTGGCAAATATGTGTCCCAACCCTGGGGTTTGGTAACAACGGTGTTCCCTCTCTTTTAGACAACGCAACACCCACCAGAAGGGCAGGAGCATCCTGAGGCTCCTTTTCCTGCTGCTTCCCGTCCTGTCGGGTGAGTATCCCTGACCAAAAATGGTCCTCTCAGTCCTGCGGAGAGGGACCAGCTCCTGAGGAAAATAACCATCTCTTGACAATGATGTGACCCACAGCTGTTGTCTACTGCTCGGGCTCAACGGTCTGGGGAAAGGGAGCATTACGGGTAAGTGTCTCTTGCTGTGGGAAAGCCAATGCCTGCAAAGGCCGTGGCTCTGCCCTCCTGCCTCTCCTGGGAACATGGGGTGCCTGGTCAAAAATGCCCACCACCGCTGAGGCAGAGGTTGGGCGGGGCACTTCTGTTCATCCTTCAATCTCCTTAGCGCCTGGGTGGGGTTCAACACAGAAACGGGTCTTCCCGAGTGACCTCTGCAGGGTGGCAGGCTGAAGAGTGGAGCACTTTGGCAGAAGGTGCTTTTGCTGCCTGCATACCTCTTGGAGAGCCTGGGGGGGGTCAGGTGGAGACCCGGAAGATGCTCTGCTGGACGTGGCTGGTTAAAGAGCCCAGCCTTCGGGTCGGGGTCTCTCCAAAGTGTCTCGATGATCTTAAAGGTCTTTTCCAACCTTACTGATTCTATATCTATATCTATAAAACAAACAAAAAGAAGCAGCCGGAAATTCTGCCAGCTCTGCCTAGGGGAGTCTCCTTTGGGAAGCCCTGGCAGTGCTCCTCGTGCTTGCTCCAGTGGAGTGTCTCTCCAAAGTGTCAGTTTTGGCAGGAAACAAGCTACTTAAGGAGTCCATCCTGCCCCCTCTTTATCTTGCAGGAGGCATCACAGCTTCCTGAAGCAGAGCCGCAGTCTCTGGGGTAAGAGCGCTTTCTTGCCAAGGAACGAACGCTGTGGAGCCATCTCAGCTGGCTTCGTGCTACCTGCACTCACTCACCTCGCGAACAGGGCCCCTGACCTTCCCCGTCTGCCACCCGCCGTAGTGGAAGGGAGCCATTTGTAAACCAGAGGAAGGAAAGGGGCCAGGGGCCGGGGGGTGACACAAGCCCACGGGGACCCTTCTCTGCACAGCGTTCGGAGCCTGCCTGCAGGGGCTGGGCAGCTGCTGGACAAGACGTGCTTTCTCTCTGCCTCCAGGAACTCACAGGCTTGGCTGGAGCAGAAGAAGCGGGAGCTCAAGGAGACGGTGGCTCAGGTGTCTGCTGCGAGGGGAAACATACTTCAGGCAGTGAGAGAGGTCCTCGAAGCCCACGGTGTCCAAGAGGAGAAGAGAGAGGTAAGGGTGCTGGGGGTAGATCAGAGACCTCGCTACCTTTCCGGGCACCCTCCTGCTGCTTCCTCTTGGCACTCTCAAAGTCGGCACCTTTTCCGACAGGTCTTGCCTTGGGTTTTCTGACACAGAGGCGCTCCTTGGCTCTGTGCTAGGACTCGGTGTTCATGCAGAATGGCCCATGCATGTGTTTGTGTTCACTGCCATCTCTCCATCCCCAATTTTTTCCCAGGAAGTTGTGCGGTTGACAGAGGCAGCAGTTAAGAAGGTGCTTGAAAACTACCTTCAGATGCCTGACTGGGCTCTGGAAGCCATAGGTATGCAGACGGGAAGTCTCGCTGCCCTCGGTTTGTGTATGGCACTCCCCCAAAGTCTGCCAAGCTCTGCTTGAAGCCTGAGAAATACATCCTAATGCACTGCGTCAACTCCTAATCTCTGGCCACCTTCATGTCAGGTGCCGCCATTGATGAGGAGAGGACATCCAAGAGTTATGGTGGGCAAGGCAAGATGACCTGGTGGCTTTCTCCACTCGGCTTCTCTTCTGCAAATCCTCCAGAGACAATCTTGCAGGTATCACAAGGGAACTCCTGACTTGTGGGTCACCTCCTTGCTTTCGGGTTGGCAGACCAAGTGCGCAGCACTTCCTTTCAGCCCGGCCGTATCGCTCAGCCCTGCAGTCTGCATTGCATTCCCGATCCCTGCGACCCCTGACAGCACTGCCCTCCCATCAGGAGGGGGACCGAGCTGCCCCCAGCTGCTGTGAACTTTGGCTGTCTTGCCACTGATGGTCATGGCTTTCTGGTTTCAGCCCCGTATTGCCCCTGGCAACTGCTGGGCTTTCCAAGGATCTCGGGGTCACGTGGTCATCCGGCTGCCTGAGCAAATCTGGCCAAGGGCTTTCACCATCTGGCACATCTCCGAGGCAGTCTCTCCTTCTGGGGAAGTCAGCAGCGCCCCCAAAGACTTTGCTGTCTCCGTAAGTCTTTGCCTTGCGCTTATCGGGTGGGGCCCAGCCCCAGGGAAAAGCTGTACCAGAGACGTGCTTCTCGCGGCGGCTTCTCTCAGACATCTGTCTGGGGCTGGCTGCTGCAGAGCACCTCATCCCCTGGGGAGCCACTGAGGGCATGTGGGGTTCTGTGCCTCTGGGGGCTGCTTCTCTGCTTCACGGCCAAGGATCCTGGAGCACGTGCTCAAAGCACCCTGACCCAGAGCCTCCCTAACCTGTGCTAGACTACCGCTAGAGCTGAGGGAGGCGGGGAAGGGTTCCCGGGTTCGGCCTTGGCGTGCCCTTTTTCTGACACCCTGCTCGAGCCTGACCTGCTCCCTTTGTCTCTCGTCTTTCAGGGAGTGGATGAGGCAACGGCAGAAACTCTCCTGGGGACATTCACCTACGAGGTGCACAAGGAGATTGCTCAGACTTTCCATGTGCAGGTACTGCAAGAGCTGCGGCAGGATGCCCGGGAAGAAGGCAGGGTTGTCTGCAAGTCCTTGGAGAAAAGAGCGTGGAGGATCATCCCAGACAGCCTCTGCTCTCCCACGCTCTGTGCTCCTGCGGGGAAGACGGCAAGAGGAGAGCAAACGGGGCTTTGCTCTGCTGGCCGAGGCAGCTGCCCCACCTTTGCAAGGGCTTTCCTTTTCCTTCGGGTAGCGCAGAGAAAGCAGCAGTGGGAAGGGGTCCGGGAAGGGAAACAGTCCCCCTCAGGGGAGACGGCGGGAGGGAGGACGGCAGACATCTTCCCCCCTCAGCAGGACTCTCCCTGCAACCCGCGTCAGCCCGGGCAGCAAAGCGCCTCCGGTTTCCACAGCTCCCCTCAGCAAGGCTCTGAGGCCAGGCCTTTGCCTTCTAGGCACAGAGGGCTCCTCTGTGTCCCTGGCAAAGGGGGGTCTGGTCGCCCTGGCTTCCTCCTTCGTCAGGGCTGCCGCTTGGTCCTCAGCAGAGGGAATGCGGGCAGAGGGGACTCTGGCGATATGCCGTGGCTCTTGCCACCTGCGTAATGATGGCTCCCCCCATTTCTTTACAGAAGGAGCTTCCCAGGACATTTCGCTACATCAAATTCCAGGTGCAGAGCAACTGGGGAAACCCAGAGTACACCTGTATGTACCGAGTACAGGTTCACGGGGAGACAGCAAGCCACAATGACCACCTGCAAGCCCAAGAGCTCCTTTAGGAAGCATAATAAACCAAAGAAGATGTGTGGCAGCTCGACTTGTGTATGTTACTTGCAAACATTCCTCCAGGGAGGTTCCAACAGCTTGCGCCCCTAGTGGGGAAGGGGGCTTTCGCCCTCAGGAGAAGCATGCTCGTGGTCCGGGCTGCGAGGGACAGGGCAAGGGAATGGGGCTTGAAGGAGAAGCCCCCGATGGTCCAGCTCCAGCTTCCGCAGCCCAGGGTCACTCACCAAAGCTCCAGTGTCACTGGGAGAGCAGAACCACAGCCCCAGGAGAGCCCTCCCACTGGCAGAGGAGTGAAGCAAGCCTGTCTGCAAGGCCCTGTGCCCTCTCTCCTTTCCCAAGCAGTGCCAGGCAGCACACAGGGCTTGGGGCCATCCTGGTGCGCAGGCGCCCCTTCTCACTGGAGCTGCTTCATGCAGGAGGAGGGCTTCCCTCAGGGGTAGGTAGGGCTTCCTCCTGGCTCTGCAAGGTGATGGGCAGGGGACCCCTTCTTCAGGCAGGCCACATCAATGTGCCATGTGTGTCTGAGCAGAGAGGCCAGCAGGAACACAGCTCGGAGGGATCGAGGACAGCCCCTCTGGCTACAAACCCAGCTCCCTGTTCTCCGGGCCCGGCACCCTGCCTTGCAGTAAGGGCAGCTGCAGGAGAAGGCAGCCCTCCCTCCCAAGGGCACTCCAGCCGAAATGCCCTGGCCAGTTCTCCTGGCAAGCCGACAGCCTGGAGAAGGATTAGCTCAGGTTGGGCCCTTTCGTCCTGGGCTGCTCCTATGCTAGGCCAGCCTGAAGGCAGCAGACATCTGCCATGCTCCTGCAGAGGCTCACCCCTGAGGAGGGCTGCAGACCCCTCCAGCACTTCTGTGCCCGATAAGATCATGGAGCACATCCTCCTGGAAGACATGTCAAAACATTGAAGACAGGAAGGTGATTACAGACAGCCAACATGGCTTCACAAGGGCAGGGCAAATTGGACATGACCCAAAATGAATTGAGAGCGGCCCTGCGGAGAAGGACTTGGGGATCCTGGTAGACGAAAAATTAGACATGAGCCGGCCGTGTGCGCTCGCAGCCCAGAAAGCCAACTGTGTGCTGGGCTGCATCCAAAAAAGCATGGCCAGCAGGTGGGGAGAGGGGATTCTCCCGTTCTGCTCTGCTCTGGTGAGACCCCACGTGGAATAGTGCGCGCAGCTCTGGGGTCCTCAGCACAGGAAAGACAGGGACCCATTGGAGCAGGTCCAGAGGAGGGCTGCAAAAATGATCTGAGGGCTGGAACACCTCTGTTATGAAGAAAGGCTGAGAGAGTTGGGGTTGTTCAGCCTGGAGAAGAGAAGGGTCTGGGCAGATCTTCCTGTGGCCTTTCAATATATAAAGAGGGCTTAGAAGAAAGAGGGAGGGAGACTTCTTACCAGGTTAGGTTGGATGGGACTTTGAGCAACTTCTCTAGTGAAAGACTTCCCTATCCATGGCAAGGGGGGTGGACTAGATGATCTTTAAAGGTCCCTTCCAACCCAAAACCATTCTATGATTCTATGACCTGGAGCAGCCCCCACCCAGCTGCTCGCCAGGAGCAGCACATTCCCTCAGTGCCCAGGTGGCCGCGGGCTGAGGAACATTCCTGGGCTCGCCGGGGAGTGCTGTGGGTGCTTGCAGCAGCTCTTCGTGGCTGGGGGACAGCGGCTGGCCCCAGCACAGGGAGGAGGGAGGAAGGGAGGCAGGGAGGCAGGGAGGGAGGCCAGGACAGCAGCACAACTCAAGAGAGAGAGACAGCCTCGCTGCTGAGCATTTCCACAATGCGCAGAGTCATCGCTGTTAGCACCGTGTGAAAACGCACGGGCCTGAGCAGCCCTGGGTGTATGTAGAGGTGGGAGTCTGCATCGGGTGGTCCTCCAGCCTGAAGGGACCTGCACACCAGGCTGCTCGATCGCAGCCCTGGGAGCCTGGGCAGCAGTGGGGTGCCCGCTCCCCCAGGCCAGTCCCACAGGGGTCTGTGCAGTACCCACATGCCCAGCTCCTTGATAGTCGCCCCGGGGGGCTGCGCCCAGCACTCTCACAGCTCAATCCTGCAGGCTGCCGCATGCCCGGCAGGTGGCTGAGGAGCCTGATGAGGGGCCGAGGGACAAGCCCGGGTCTCGGGGCTTGTCCACAGCACCTGCACACTGGGGTTCAGTGGGGAGCGCTTAAACTGACACTGCGTCTGGACTAATCCACGTGGAACTACAGCCTGTTCTGAAGCACCGCAGTTCACTGCCATCAGCAGCCGGCAATGCCTGAGTGCAAAAAAGCAATTCCCTGATCTAATTCAGTGCTAAAACTCTCCAAATTCTCACAAAACTACCCTCCTGCCCGCAGCACAGGGCATGCCACTGCCTGGCACAGGAGGAGGTGCGTAACGGCACAGCAGCTTGCTGGGGCAGCCGAAGGAGACGCTGCTCTCTGTGCTCCCAGGTGCTTCTGGGCCCCTTGTCTCTGGGAGCTGCAGGTGTGGGCGGGGGCTAAGACACAGGGTTTCTCCCTCCCAGGTGGCACAGCAACCCCCTCCTGGGTAGCCCCTCTGAAGTCATCATGGGCATCACCAGTCAGCTCTTGTGAGGTCATAACCTGCTGCCCTCCATAAAACTCCATGCTGCAGAGGTGTGCGGCAGCGCGAAGCAGAGCGCTTTCAGCAGCTAGCGGATACCTAGAGAAGAGGTGCTTGGGTCTCGAGAGGAGAGCAGGCTTTTTTCCCTCTGCCTGGCCAGGGTGCTGGGGTTGTGGAGATGCCAGCCAGGTTGGGCAGGTGGGTGCAAGAGGGCCCAGAAAGCCGTCAGGGATCAGGCCAGAAGCCTTGTGTGCTGTCTGCCTTCCCTCCCAGCAGGAGCAGGCAGCCCCAGAGCATGGGGGCTGTCTGAACCGCTGCACTCCAGGCGGGGGCACGGCCCTGGCCTTTCTCTGGGGAGAGCTGAGCGGGGCCAGGATGCTGCCCCTGTGTCAGGCCAGAGGTCTTGGTGTCCCAGGGCTGGTGTGCAATGGGCCAGACCTGCCCAAAGGCCCCTGGGCCCTCGGGCTTGCAGGTGTGCTGAGAGCACAGGAACCTGGGAGCAAGCAAGCTCCTAAACGGATCCCTGGCAAATATGTGTCCCAACCCTGGGGTTTGGTAACAACGGTGTTCCCTCTCTTTTAGACAACGCAACACCCACCAGAAGGGCAGGAGCATCCTGAGGCTCCTTTTCCTGCTGCTTCCCGTCCTGTCGGGTGAGTATCCCTGACCAAAAATGGTCCTCTCAGTCCTGCGGAGAGGGACCAGCTCCTGAGGAAAATAACCATCTCTTGACAATGATGTGACCCACAGCTGTTGTCTACTGCTCGGGCTCAACGGTCTGGGGAAAGGGAGCATTACGGGTAAGTGTCTCTTGCTGTGGGAAAGCCAATGCCTGCAAAGGCCGTGGCTCTGCCCTCCTGCCTCTCCTGGGAACATGGGGTGCCTGGTCAAAAATGCCCACCACCGCTGAGGCAGAGGTTGGGCGGGGCACTTCTGTTCATCCTTCAATCTCCTTAGCGCCTGGGTGGGGTTCAACACAGAAACGGGTCTTCCCGAGTGACCTCTGCAGGGTGGCAGGCTGAAGAGTGGAGCACTTTGGCAGAAGGTGCTTTTGCTGCCTGCATACCTCTTGGAGAGCCTGGGGGGGTCAGGTGGAGACCCGGAAGATGCTCTGCTGGACGTGGCTGGTTAAAGAGCCCAGCCTTCGGGTCGGGGTCTCTCCAAAGTGTCTCGATGATCTTAAAGGTCTTTTCCAACCTTACTGATTCTATATCTATATCTATAAAACAAACAAAAAGAAGCAGCCGGAAATTCTGCCAGCTCTGCCTAGGGGAGTCTCCTTTGGGAAGCCCTGGCAGTGCTCCTCGTGCTTGCTCCAGTGGAGTGTCTCTCCAAAGTGTCAGTTTTGGCAGGAAACAAGCTACTTAAGGAGTCCATCCTGCCCCCTCTTTATCTTGCAGGAGGCATCACAGCTTCCTGAAGCAGAGCCGCAGTCTCTGGGGTAAGAGCGCTTTCTTGCCAAGGAACGAACGCTGTGGAGCCATCTCAGCTGGCTTCGTGCTACCTGCACTCACTCACCTCGCGAACAGGGCCCCTGACCTTCCCCGTCTGCCACCCGCCGTAGTGGAAGGGAGCCATTTGTAAACCAGAGGAAGGAAAGGGGCCAGGGGCCGGGGGGTGACACAAGCCCACGGGGACCCTTCTCTGCACAGCGTTCGGAGCCTGCCTGCAGGGGCTGGGCAGCTGCTGGACAAGACGTGCTTTCTCTCTGCCTCCAGGAACTCACAGGCTTGGCTGGAGCAGAAGAAGCGGGAGCTCAAGGAGACGGTGGCTCAGGTGTCTGCTGCGAGGGGAAACATACTTCAGGCAGTGAGAGAGGTCCTCGAAGCCCACGGTGTCCAAGAGGAGAAGAGAGAGGTAAGGGTGCTGGGGGTAGATCAGAGACCTCGCTACCTTTCCGGGCACCCTCCTGCTGCTTCCTCTTGGCACTCTCAAAGTCGGCACCTTTTCCGACAGGTCTTGCCTTGGGTTTTCTGACACAGAGGCGCTCCTTGGCTCTGTGCTAGGACTCGGTGTTCATGCAGAATGGCCCATGCATGTGTTTGTGTTCACTGCCATCTCTCCATCCCCAATTTTTTCCCAGGAAGTTGTGCGGTTGACAGAGGCAGCAGTTAAGAAGGTGCTTGAAAACTACCTTCAGATGCCTGACTGGGCTCTGGAAGCCATAGGTATGCAGACGGGAAGTCTCGCTGCCCTCGGTTTGTGTATGGCACTCCCCCAAAGTCTGCCAAGCTCTGCTTGAAGCCTGAGAAATACATCCTAATGCACTGCGTCAACTCCTAATCTCTGGCCACCTTCATGTCAGGTGCCGCCATTGATGAGGAGAGGACATCCAAGAGTTATGGTGGGCAAGGCAAGATGACCTGGTGGCTTTCTCCACTCGGCTTCTCTTCTGCAAATCCTCCAGAGACAATCTTGCAGGTATCACAAGGGAACTCCTGACTTGTGGGTCACCTCCTTGCTTTCGGGTTGGCAGACCAAGTGCGCAGCACTTCCCTTCAGCCCGGCCGTATCGCTCAGCCCTGCAGTCTGCATTGCATTCCCGATCCCTGCGACCCCTGACAGCACTGCCCTCCCATCAGGAGGGGGACCGAGCTGCCCCCAGCTGCTGTGAACTTTGGCTGTCTTGCCACTGATGGTCATGGCTTTCTGGTTTCAGCCCCGTATTGCCCCTGGCAACTGCTGGGCTTTCCAAGGATCTCGGGGTCACGTGGTCATCCGGCTGCCTGAGCAAATCTGGCCAAGGGCTTTCACCATCTGGCACATCTCCGAGGCAGTCTCTCCTTCTGGGGAAGTCAGCAGCGCCCCCAAAGACTTTGCTGTCTCCGTAAGTCTTTGCCTTGCGCTTATCGGGTGGGGCCCAGCCCCAGGGAAAAGCTGTACCAGAGACGTGCTTCTCGCGGCGGCTTCTCTCAGACATCTGTCTGGGGCTGGCTGCTGCAGAGCACCTCATCCCCTGGGGAGCCACTGAGGGCATGTGGGGTTCTGTGCCTCTGGGGGCTGCTTCTCTGCTTCACGGCCAAGGATCCTGGAGCACGTGCTCAAAGCACCCTGACCCAGAGCCTCCCTAACCTGTGCTAGACTACCGCTAGAGCTGAGGGAGGCGGGGAAGGGTTCCCGGGTTCGGCCTTGGCGTGCCCTTTTTCTGACACCCTGCTCGAGCCTGACCTGCTCCCTTTGTCTCTCGTCTTTCAGGGAGTGGATGAGGCAACGGCAGAAACTCTCCTGGGGACATTCACCTACGAGGTGCACAAGGAGATTGCTCAGACTTTCCATGTGCAGGTACTGCAAGAGCTGCGGCAGGATGCCCGGGAAGAAGGCAGGGTTGTCTGCAAGTCCTTGGAGAAAAGAGCGTGGAGGATCATCCCAGACAGCCTCTGCTCTCCCACGCTCTGTGCTCCTGCGGGGAAGACGGCAAGAGGAGAGCAAACGGGGCTTTGCTCTGCTGGCCGAGGCAGCTGCCCCACCTTTGCAAGGGCTTTCCTTTTCCTTCGGGTAGCGCAGAGAAAGCAGCAGTGGGAAGGGGTCCGGGAAGGGAAACAGTCCCCCTCAGGGGAGACGGCGGGAGGGAGGACGGCAGACATCTTCCCCCCTCAGCAGGACTCTCCCTGCAACCCGCGTCAGCCCGGGCAGCAAAGCGCCTCCGGTTTCCACAGCTCCCCTCAGCAAGGCTCTGAGGCCAGGCCTTTGCCTTCTAGGCACAGAGGGCTCCTCTGTGTCCCTGGCAAAGGGGGGTCTGGTCGCCCTGGCTTCCTCCTTCGTCAGGGCTGCCGCTTGGTCCTCAGCAGAGGGAATGCGGGCAGAGGGGACTCTGGCGATATGCCGTGGCTCTTGCCACCTGCGTAATGATGGCTCCCCCCATTTCTTTACAGAAGGAGCTTCCCAGGACATTTCGCTACATCAAATTCCAGGTGCAGAGCAACTGGGGAAACCCAGAGTACACCTGTATGTACCGAGTACAGGTTCACGGGGAGACAGCAAGCCACAATGACCACCTGCAAGCCCAAGAGCTCCTTTAGGAAGCATAATAAACCAAAGAAGATGTGTGGCAGCTCGACTTGTGTATGTTACTTGCAAACATTCCTCCAGGGAGGTTCCAACAGCTTGCGCCCCTAGTGGGGAAGGGGGCTTTCGCCCTCAGGAGAAGCATGCTCGTGGTCCGGGCTGCGAGGGACAGGGCAAGGGAATGGGGCTTGAAGGAGAAGCCCCCGATGGTCCAGCTCCAGCTTCCGCAGCCCAGGGTCACTCACCAAAGCTCCAGTGTCACTGGGAGAGCAGAACCACAGCCCCAGGAGAGCCCTCCCACTGGCAGAGGAGTGAAGCAAGCCTGTCTGCAAGGCCCTGTGCCCTCTCTCCTTTCCCAAGCAGTGCCAGGCAGCACACAGGGCTTGGGGCCATCCTGGTGCGCAGGCGCCCCTTCTCACTGGAGCTGCTTCATGCAGGAGGAGGGCTTCCCTCAGGGGTAGGTAGGGCTTCCTCCTGGCTCTGCAAGGTGATGGGCAGGGGACCCCTTCTTCAGGCAGGCCACATCAATGTGCCATGTGTGTCTGAGCAGAGAGGCCAGCAGGAACACAGCTCGGAGGGATCGAGGACAGCCCCTCTGGCTACAAACCCAGCTCCCTGTTCTCCGGGCCCGGCACCCTGCCTTGCAGTAAGGGCAGCTGCAGGAGAAGGCAGCCCTCCCTCCCAAGGGCACTCCAGCCGAAATGCCCTGGCCAGTTCTCCTGGCAAGCCGACAGCCTGGAGAAGGATTAGCTCAGGTTGGGCCCTTTCGTCCTGGGCTGCTCCTATGCTAGGCCAGCCTGAAGGCAGCAGACATCTGCCATGCTCCTGCAGAGGCTCACCCCTGAGGAGGGCTGCAGACCCCTCCAGCACTTCTGTGCCCGATAAGATCATGGAGCACATCCTCCTGGAAGACATGTCAAAACATTGAAGACAGGAAGGTGATTACAGACAGCCAACATGGCTTCACAAGGGCAGGGCAAATTGGACATGACCCAAAATGAATTGAGAGCGGCCCTGCGGAGAAGGACTTGGGGATCCTGGTAGACGAAAAATTAGACATGAGCCGGCCGTGTGCGCTCGCAGCCCAGAAAGCCAACTGTGTGCTGGGCTGCATCCAAAAAAGCATGGCCAGCAGGTGGGGAGAGGGGATTCTCCCGTTCTGCTCTGCTCTGGTGAGACCCCACGTGGAATAGTGCGCGCAGCTCTGGGGTCCTCAGCACAGGAAAGACAGGGACCCATTGGAGCAGGTCCAGAGGAGGGCTGCAAAAATGATCTGAGGGCTGGAACACCTCTGTTATGAAGAAAGGCTGAGAGAGTTGGGGTTGTTCAGCCTGGAGAAGAGAAGGGTCTGGGCAGATCTTCCTGTGGCCTTTCAATATATAAAGAGGGCTTAGAAGAAAGAGGGAGGGAGACTTCTTACCAGGTTAGGTTGGATGGGACTTTGAGCAACTTCTCTAGTGAAAGACTTCCCTATCCATGGCAAGGGGGGTGGACTAGATGATCTTTAAAGGTCCCTTCCAACCCAAAACCATTCTATGATTCTATGACCTGGAGCAGCCCCCACCCAGCTGCTCGCCAGGAGCAGCACATTCCCTCAGTGCCCAGGTGGCCGCGGGCTGAGGAACATTCCTGGGCTCGCCGGGGAGTGCTGTGGGTGCTTGCAGCAGCTCTTCGTGGCTGGGGGACAGCGGCTGGCCCCAGCACAGGGAGGAGGGAGGAAGGGAGGCAGGGAGGCAGGGAGGGAGGCCAGGACAGCAGCACAACTCAAGAGAGAGAGACAGCCTCGCTGCTGAGCATTTCCACAATGCGCAGAGTCATCGCTGTTAGCACCGTGTGAAAACGCACGGGCCTGAGCAGCCCTGGGTGTATGTAGAGGTGGGAGTCTGCATCGGGTGGTCCTCCAGCCTGAAGGGACCTGCACACCAGGCTGCTCGATCGCAGCCCTGGGAGCCTGGGCAGCAGTGGGGTGCCCGCTCCCCCAGGCCAGTCCCACAGGGGTCTGTGCAGTACCCACATGCCCAGCTCCTTGATAGTCGCCCCGGGGGGCTGCGCCCAGCACTCTCACAGCTCAATCCTGCAGGCTGCCGCATGCCCGGCAGGTGGCTGAGGAGCCTGATGAGGGGCCGAGGGACAAGCCCGGGTCTCGGGGCTTGTCCACAGCACCTGCACACTGGGGTTCAGTGGGGAGCGCTTAAACTGACACTGCGTCTGGACTAATCCACGTGGAACTACAGCCTGTTCTGAAGCACCGCAGTTCACTGCCATCAGCAGCCGGCAATGCCTGAGTGCAAAAAAGCAATTCCCTGATCTAATTCAGTGCTAAAACTCTCCAAATTCTCACAAAACTACCCTCCTGCCCGCAGCACAGGGCATGCCACTGCCTGGCACAGGAGGAGGTGCGTAACGGCACAGCAGCTTGCTGGGACAGCCGAAGGAGATGCTGCTCTCTGTGCTCCCAGGTGCTTCTGGGCCCCTTGTCTCTGGGAGCTGCAGGTGTGGGCGGGGGCTAAGACACAGGGTTTCTCCCTCCCAGGTGGCACAGCAACCCCCTCCTGGGTAGCCCCTCTGAAGTCATCATGGGCATCACCAGTCAGCTCTTGTGAGGTCATAACCTGCTGCCCTCCATAAAACTCCATGCTGCAGAGGTGTGCGGCAGCGCGAAGCAGAGCGCTTTCAGCAGCTAGCGGATACCTAGAGAAGAGGTGCTTGGGTCTCGAGAGGAGAGCAGGCTTTTTTCCCTCTGCCTGGCCAGGGTGCTGGGGTTGTGGAGATGCCAGCCAGGTTGGGCAGGTGGGTGCAAGAGGGCCCAGAAAGCCGTCAGGGATCAGGCCAGAAGCCTTGTGTGCTGTCTGCCTTCCCTCCCAGCAGGAGCAGGCAGCCCCAGAGCATGGGGGCTGTCTGAACCGCTGCACTCCAGGCGGGGGCACGGCCCTGGCCTTTCTCTGGGGAGAGCTGAGCGGGGCCAGGATGCTGCCCCTGTGTCAGGCCAGAGGTCTTGGTGTCCCAGGGCTGGTGTGCAATGGGCCAGACCTGCCCAAAGGCCCCTGGGCCCTCGGGCTTGCAGGTGTGCTGAGAGCACAGGAACCTGGGAGCAAGCAAGCTCCTAAACGGATCCCTGGCAAATATGTGTCCCAACCCTGGGGTTTGGTAACAACGGTGTTCCCTCTCTTTTAGACAACGCAACACCCACCAGAAGGGCAGGAGCATCCTGAGGCTCCTTTTCCTGCTGCTTCCCGTCCTGTCGGGTGAGTATCCCTGACCAAAAATGGTCCTCTCAGTCCTGCGGAGAGGGACCAGCTCCTGAGGAAAATAACCATCTCTTGACAATGATGTGACCCACAGCTGTTGTCTACTGCTCGGGCTCAACGGTCTGGGGAAAGGGAGCATTACGGGTAAGTGTCTCTTGCTGTGGGAAAGCCAATGCCTGCAAAGGCCGTGGCTCTGCCCTCCTGCCTCTCCTGGGAACATGGGGTGCCTGGTCAAAAATGCCCACCACCGCTGAGGCAGAGGTTGGGCGGGGCACTTCTGTTCATCCTTCAATCTCCTTAGCGCCTGGGTGGGGTTCAACACAGAAACGGGTCTTCCCGAGTGACCTCTGCAGGGTGGCAGGCTGAAGAGTGGAGCACTTTGGCAGAAGGTGCTTTTGCTGCCTGCATACCTCTTGGAGAGCCTGGGGGGGGTCAGGTGGAGACCCGGAAGATGCTCTGCTGGACGTGGCTGGTTAAAGAGCCCAGCCTTCGGGTCGGGGTCTCTCCAAAGTGTCTCGATGATCTTAAAGGTCTTTTCCAACCTTACTGATTCTATATCTATATCTATAAAACAAACAAAAAGAAGCAGCCGGAAATTCTGCCAGCTCTGCCTAGGGGAGTCTCCTTTGGGAAGCCCTGGCAGTGCTCCTCGTGCTTGCTCCAGTGGAGTGTCTCTCCAAAGTGTCAGTTTTGGCAGGAAACAAGCTACTTAAGGAGTCCATCCTGCCCCCTCTTTATCTTGCAGGAGGCATCACAGCTTCCTGAAGCAGAGCCGCAGTCTCTGGGGTAAGAGCGCTTTCTTGCCAAGGAACGAACGCTGTGGAGCCATCTCAGCTGGCTTCGTGCTACCTGCACTCACTCACCTCGCGAACAGGGCCCCTGACCTTCCCCGTCTGC
This sequence comes from Puffinus mauretanicus, assembly GCA_023333565.1. NCBI lineage: Eukaryota > Metazoa > Chordata > Aves > Procellariiformes > Procellariidae > Puffinus > Puffinus mauretanicus. The sequence goes on along the minus strand of JAJKFH010003360.1, from coordinate 24,496 downwards.
CACCCGCCGTAGTGGAAGGGAGCCATTTGTAAACCAGAGGAAGGAAAGGGGCCAGGGGCCGGGGGGTGACACAAGCCCACGGGGACCCTTCTCTGCACAGCGTTCGGAGCCTGCCTGCAGGGGCTGGGCAGCTGCTGGACAAGACGTGCTTTCTCTCTGCCTCCAGGAACTCACAGGCTTGGCTGGAGCAGAAGAAGCGGGAGCTCAAGGAGACGGTGGCTCAGGTGTCTGCTGCGAGGGGAAACATACTTCAGGCAGTGAGAGAGGTCCTCGAAGCCCACGGTGTCCAAGAGGAGAAGAGAGAGGTAAGGGTGCTGGGGGTAGATCAGAGACCTCGCTACCTTTCCGGGCACCCTCCTGCTGCTTCCTCTTGGCACTCTCAAAGTCGGCACCTTTTCCGACAGGTCTTGCCTTGGGTTTTCTGACACAGAGGCGCTCCTTGGCTCTGTGCTAGGACTCGGTGTTCATGCAGAATGGCCCATGCATGTGTTTGTGTTCACTGCCATCTCTCCATCCCCAATTTTTTCCCAGGAAGTTGTGCGGTTGACAGAGGCAGCAGTTAAGAAGGTGCTTGAAAACTACCTTCAGATGCCTGACTGGGCTCTGGAAGCCATAGGTATGCAGACGGGAAGTCTCGCTGCCCTCGGTTTGTGTATGGCACTCCCCCAAAGTCTGCCAAGCTCTGCTTGAAGCCTGAGAAATACATCCTAATGCACTGCGTCAACTCCTAATCTCTGGCCACCTTCATGTCAGGTGCCGCCATTGATGAGGAGAGGACATCCAAGAGTTATGGTGGGCAAGGCAAGATGACCTGGTGGCTTTCTCCACTCGGCTTCTCTTCTGCAAATCCTCCAGAGACAATCTTGCAGGTATCACAAGGGAACTCCTGACTTGTGGGTCACCTCCTTGCTTTCGGGTTGGCAGACCAAGTGCGCAGCACTTCCCTTCAGCCCGGCCGTATCGCTCAGCCCTGCAGTCTGCATTGCATTCCCGATCCCTGCGACCCCTGACAGCACTGCCCTCCCATCAGGAGGGGGACCGAGCTGCCCCCAGCTGCTGTGAACTTTGGCTGTCTTGCCACTGATGGTCATGGCTTTCTGGTTTCAGCCCCGTATTGCCCCTGGCAACTGCTGGGCTTTCCAAGGATCTCGGGGTCACGTGGTCATCCGGCTGCCTGAGCAAATCTGGCCAAGGGCTTTCACCATCTGGCACATCTCCGAGGCAGTCTCTCCTTCTGGGGAAGTCAGCAGCGCCCCCAAAGACTTTGCTGTCTCCGTAAGTCTTTGCCTTGCGCTTATCGGGTGGGGCCCAGCCCCAGGGAAAAGCTGTACCAGAGACGTGCTTCTCGCGGCGGCTTCTCTCAGACATCTGTCTGGGGCTGGCTGCTGCAGAGCACCTCATCCCCTGGGGAGCCACTGAGGGCATGTGGGGTTCTGTGCCTCTGGGGGCTGCTTCTCTGCTTCACGGCCAAGGATCCTGGAGCACGTGCTCAAAGCACCCTGACCCAGAGCCTCCCTAACCTGTGCTAGACTACCGCTAGAGCTGAGGGAGGCGGGGAAGGGTTCCCGGGTTCGGCCTTGGCGTGCCCTTTTTCTGACACCCTGCTCGAGCCTGACCTGCTCCCTTTGTCTCTCGTCTTTCAGGGAGTGGATGAGGCAACGGCAGAAACTCTCCTGGGGACATTCACCTACGAGGTGCACAAGGAGATTGCTCAGACTTTCCATGTGCAGGTACTGCAAGAGCTGCGGCAGGATGCCCGGGAAGAAGGCAGGGTTGTCTGCAAGTCCTTGGAGAAAAGAGCGTGGAGGATCATCCCAGACAGCCTCTGCTCTCCCACGCTCTGTGCTCCTGCGGGGAAGACGGCAAGAGGAGAGCAAACGGGGCTTTGCTCTGCTGGCCGAGGCAGCTGCCCCACCTTTGCAAGGGCTTTCCTTTTCCTTCGGGTAGCGCAGAGAAAGCAGCAGTGGGAAGGGGTCCGGGAAGGGAAACAGTCCCCCTCAGGGGAGACGGCGGGAGGGAGGACGGCAGACATCTTCCCCCCTCAGCAGGACTCTCCCTGCAACCCGCGTCAGCCCGGGCAGCAAAGCGCCTCCGGTTTCCACAGCTCCCCTCAGCAAGGCTCTGAGGCCAGGCCTTTGCCTTCTAGGCACAGAGGGCTCCTCTGTGTCCCTGGCAAAGGGGGGTCTGGTCGCCCTGGCTTCCTCCTTCGTCAGGGCTGCCGCTTGGTCCTCAGCAGAGGGAATGCGGGCAGAGGGGACTCTGGCGATATGCCGTGGCTCTTGCCACCTGCGTAATGATGGCTCCCCCCATTTCTTTACAGAAGGAGCTTCCCAGGACATTTCGCTACATCAAATTCCAGGTGCAGAGCAACTGGGGAAACCCAGAGTACACCTGTATGTACCGAGTACAGGTTCACGGGGAGACAGCAAGCCACAATGACCACCTGCAAGCCCAAGAGCTCCTTTAGGAAGCATAATAAACCAAAGAAGATGTGTGGCAGCTCGACTTGTGTATGTTACTTGCAAACATTCCTCCAGGGAGGTTCCAACAGCTTGCGCCCCTAGTGGGGAAGGGGGCTTTCGCCCTCAGGAGAAGCATGCTCGTGGTCCGGGCTGCGAGGGACAGGGCAAGGGAATGGGGCTTGAAGGAGAAGCCCCCGATGGTCCAGCTCCAGCTTCCGCAGCCCAGGGTCACTCACCAAAGCTCCAGTGTCACTGGGAGAGCAGAACCACAGCCCCAGGAGAGCCCTCCCACTGGCAGAGGAGTGAAGCAAGCCTGTCTGCAAGGCCCTGTGCCCTCTCTCCTTTCCCAAGCAGTGCCAGGCAGCACACAGGGCTTGGGGCCATCCTGGTGCGCAGGCGCCCCTTCTCACTGGAGCTGCTTCATGCAGGAGGAGGGCTTCCCTCAGGGGTAGGTAGGGCTTCCTCCTGGCTCTGCAAGGTGATGGGCAGGGGACCCCTTCTTCAGGCAGGCCACATCAATGTGCCATGTGTGTCTGAGCAGAGAGGCCAGCAGGAACACAGCTCGGAGGGATCGAGGACAGCCCCTCTGGCTACAAACCCAGCTCCCTGTTCTCCGGGCCCGGCACCCTGCCTTGCAGTAAGGGCAGCTGCAGGAGAAGGCAGCCCTCCCTCCCAAGGGCACTCCAGCCGAAATGCCCTGGCCAGTTCTCCTGGCAAGCCGACAGCCTGGAGAAGGATTAGCTCAGGTTGGGCCCTTTCGTCCTGGGCTGCTCCTATGCTAGGCCAGCCTGAAGGCAGCAGACATCTGCCATGCTCCTGCAGAGGCTCACCCCTGAGGAGGGCTGCAGACCCCTCCAGCACTTCTGTGCCCGATAAGATCATGGAGCACATCCTCCTGGAAGACATGTCAAAACATTGAAGACAGGAAGGTGATTACAGACAGCCAACATGGCTTCACAAGGGCAGGGCAAATTGGACATGACCCAAAATGAATTGAGAGCGGCCCTGCGGAGAAGGACTTGGGGATCCTGGTAGACGAAAAATTAGACATGAGCCGGCCGTGTGCGCTCGCAGCCCAGAAAGCCAACTGTGTGCTGGGCTGCATCCAAAAAAGCATGGCCAGCAGGTGGGGAGAGGGGATTCTCCCGTTCTGCTCTGCTCTGGTGAGACCCCACGTGGAATAGTGCGCGCAGCTCTGGGGTCCTCAGCACAGGAAAGACAGGGACCCATTGGAGCAGGTCCAGAGGAGGGCTGCAAAAATGATCTGAGGGCTGGAACACCTCTGTTATGAAGAAAGGCTGAGAGAGTTGGGGTTGTTCAGCCTGGAGAAGAGAAGGGTCTGGGCAGATCTTCCTGTGGCCTTTCAATATATAAAGAGGGCTTAGAAGAAAGAGGGAGGGAGACTTCTTACCAGGTTAGGTTGGATGGGACTTTGAGCAACTTCTCTAGTGAAAGACTTCCCTATCCATGGCAAGGGGGGTGGACTAGATGATCTTTAAAGGTCCCTTCCAACCCAAAACCATTCTATGATTCTATGACCTGGAGCAGCCCCCACCCAGCTGCTCGCCAGGAGCAGCACATTCCCTCAGTGCCCAGGTGGCCGCGGGCTGAGGAACATTCCTGGGCTCGCCGGGGAGTGCTGTGGGTGCTTGCAGCAGCTCTTCGTGGCTGGGGGACAGCGGCTGGCCCCAGCACAGGGAGGAGGGAGGAAGGGAGGCAGGGAGGCAGGGAGGGAGGCCAGGACAGCAGCACAACTCAAGAGAGAGAGACAGCCTCGCTGCTGAGCATTTCCACAATGCGCAGAGTCATCGCTGTTAGCACCGTGTGAAAACGCACGGGCCTGAGCAGCCCTGGGTGTATGTAGAGGTGGGAGTCTGCATCGGGTGGTCCTCCAGCCTGAAGGGACCTGCACACCAGGCTGCTCGATCGCAGCCCTGGGAGCCTGGGCAGCAGTGGGGTGCCCGCTCCCCCAGGCCAGTCCCACAGGGGTCTGTGCAGTACCCACATGCCCAGCTCCTTGATAGTCGCCCCGGGGGGCTGCGCCCAGCACTCTCACAGCTCAATCCTGCAGGCTGCCGCATGCCCGGCAGGTGGCTGAGGAGCCTGATGAGGGGCCGAGGGACAAGCCCGGGTCTCGGGGCTTGTCCACAGCACCTGCACACTGGGGTTCAGTGGGGAGCGCTTAAACTGACACTGCGTCTGGACTAATCCACGTGGAACTACAGCCTGTTCTGAAGCACCGCAGTTCACTGCCATCAGCAGCCGGCAATGCCTGAGTGCAAAAAAGCAATTCCCTGATCTAATTCAGTGCTAAAACTCTCCAAATTCTCACAAAACTACCCTCCTGCCCGCAGCACAGGGCATGCCACTGCCTGGCACAGGAGGAGGTGCGTAACGGCACAGCAGCTTGCTGGGACAGCCGAAGGAGATGCTGCTCTCTGTGCTCCCAGGTGCTTCTGGGCCCCTTGTCTCTGGGAGCTGCAGGTGTGGGCGGGGGCTAAGACACAGGGTTTCTCCCTCCCAGGTGGCACAGCAACCCCCTCCTGGGTAGCCCCTCTGAAGTCATCATGGGCATCACCAGTCAGCTCTTGTGAGGTCATAACCTGCTGCCCTCCATAAAACTCCATGCTGCAGAGGTGTGCGGCAGCGCGAAGCAGAGCGCTTTCAGCAGCTAGCGGATACCTAGAGAAGAGGTGCTTGGGTCTCGAGAGGAGAGCAGGCTTTTTTCCCTCTGCCTGGCCAGGGTGCTGGGGTTGTGGAGATGCCAGCCAGGTTGGGCAGGTGGGTGCAAGAGGGCCCAGAAAGCCGTCAGGGATCAGGCCAGAAGCCTTGTGTGCTGTCTGCCTTCCCTCCCAGCAGGAGCAGGCAGCCCCAGAGCATGGGGGCTGTCTGAACCGCTGCACTCCAGGCGGGGGCACGGCCCTGGCCTTTCTCTGGGGAGAGCTGAGCGGGGCCAGGATGCTGCCCCTGTGTCAGGCCAGAGGTCTTGGTGTCCCAGGGCTGGTGTGCAATGGGCCAGACCTGCCCAAAGGCCCCTGGGCCCTCGGGCTTGCAGGTGTGCTGAGAGCACAGGAACCTGGGAGCAAGCAAGCTCCTAAACGGATCCCTGGCAAATATGTGTCCCAACCCTGGGGTTTGGTAACAACGGTGTTCCCTCTCTTTTAGACAACGCAACACCCACCAGAAGGGCAGGAGCATCCTGAGGCTCCTTTTCCTGCTGCTTCCCGTCCTGTCGGGTGAGTATCCCTGACCAAAAATGGTCCTCTCAGTCCTGCGGAGAGGGACCAGCTCCTGAGGAAAATAACCATCTCTTGACAATGATGTGACCCACAGCTGTTGTCTACTGCTCGGGCTCAACGGTCTGGGGAAAGGGAGCATTACGGGTAAGTGTCTCTTGCTGTGGGAAAGCCAATGCCTGCAAAGGCCGTGGCTCTGCCCTCCTGCCTCTCCTGGGAACATGGGGTGCCTGGTCAAAAATGCCCACCACCGCTGAGGCAGAGGTTGGGCGGGGCACTTCTGTTCATCCTTCAATCTCCTTAGCGCCTGGGTGGGGTTCAACACAGAAACGGGTCTTCCCGAGTGACCTCTGCAGGGTGGCAGGCTGAAGAGTGGAGCACTTTGGCAGAAGGTGCTTTTGCTGCCTGCATACCTCTTGGAGAGCCTGGGGGGGGTCAGGTGGAGACCCGGAAGATGCTCTGCTGGACGTGGCTGGTTAAAGAGCCCAGCCTTCGGGTCGGGGTCTCTCCAAAGTGTCTCGATGATCTTAAAGGTCTTTTCCAACCTTACTGATTCTATATCTATATCTATAAAACAAACAAAAAGAAGCAGCCGGAAATTCTGCCAGCTCTGCCTAGGGGAGTCTCCTTTGGGAAGCCCTGGCAGTGCTCCTCGTGCTTGCTCCAGTGGAGTGTCTCTCCAAAGTGTCAGTTTTGGCAGGAAACAAGCTACTTAAGGAGTCCATCCTGCCCCCTCTTTATCTTGCAGGAGGCATCACAGCTTCCTGAAGCAGAGCCGCAGTCTCTGGGGTAAGAGCGCTTTCTTGCCAAGGAACGAACGCTGTGGAGCCATCTCAGCTGGCTTCGTGCTACCTGCACTCACTCACCTCGCGAACAGGGCCCCTGACCTTCCCCGTCTGCCACCCGCCGTAGTGGAAGGGAGCCATTTGTAAACCAGAGGAAGGAAAGGGGCCAGGGGCCGGGGGGTGACACAAGCCCACGGGGACCCTTCTCTGCACAGCGTTCGGAGCCTGCCTGCAGGGGCTGGGCAGCTGCTGGACAAGACGTGCTTTCTCTCTGCCTCCAGGAACTCACAGGCTTGGCTGGAGCAGAAGAAGCGGGAGCTCAAGGAGACGGTGGCTCAGGTGTCTGCTGCGAGGGGAAACATACTTCAGGCAGTGAGAGAGGTCCTCGAAGCCCACGGTGTCCAAGAGGAGAAGAGAGAGGTAAGGGTGCTGGGGGTAGATCAGAGACCTCGCTACCTTTCCGGGCACCCTCCTGCTGCTTCCTCTTGGCACTCTCAAAGTCGGCACCTTTTCCGACAGGTCTTGCCTTGGGTTTTCTGACACAGAGGCGCTCCTTGGCTCTGTGCTAGGACTCGGTGTTCATGCAGAATGGCCCATGCATGTGTTTGTGTTCACTGCCATCTCTCCATCCCCAATTTTTTCCCAGGAAGTTGTGCGGTTGACAGAGGCAGCAGTTAAGAAGGTGCTTGAAAACTACCTTCAGATGCCTGACTGGGCTCTGGAAGCCATAGGTATGCAGACGGGAAGTCTCGCTGCCCTCGGTTTGTGTATGGCACTCCCCCAAAGTCTGCCAAGCTCTGCTTGAAGCCTGAGAAATACATCCTAATGCACTGCGTCAACTCCTAATCTCTGGCCACCTTCATGTCAGGTGCCGCCATTGATGAGGAGAGGACATCCAAGAGTTATGGTGGGCAAGGCAAGATGACCTGGTGGCTTTCTCCACTCGGCTTCTCTTCTGCAAATCCTCCAGAGACAATCTTGCAGGTATCACAAGGGAACTCCTGACTTGTGGGTCACCTCCTTGCTTTCGGGTTGGCAGACCAAGTGCGCAGCACTTCCCTTCAGCCCGGCCGTATCGCTCAGCCCTGCAGTCTGCATTGCATTCCCGATCCCTGCGACCCCTGACAGCACTGCCCTCCCATCAGGAGGGGGACCGAGCTGCCCCCAGCTGCTGTGAACTTTGGCTGTCTTGCCACTGATGGTCATGGCTTTCTGGTTTCAGCCCCGTATTGCCCCTGGCAACTGCTGGGCTTTCCAAGGATCTCGGGGTCACGTGGTCATCCGGCTGCCTGAGCAAATCTGGCCAAGGGCTTTCACCATCTGGCACATCTCCGAGGCAGTCTCTCCTTCTGGGGAAGTCAGCAGCGCCCCCAAAGACTTTGCTGTCTCCGTAAGTCTTTGCCTTGCGCTTATCGGGTGGGGCCCAGCCCCAGGGAAAAGCTGTACCAGAGACGTGCTTCTCGCGGCGGCTTCTCTCAGACATCTGTCTGGGGCTGGCTGCTGCAGAGCACCTCATCCCCTGGGGAGCCACTGAGGGCATGTGGGGTTCTGTGCCTCTGGGGGCTGCTTCTCTGCTTCACGGCCAAGGATCCTGGAGCACGTGCTCAAAGCACCCTGACCCAGAGCCTCCCTAACCTGTGCTAGACTACCGCTAGAGCTGAGGGAGGCGGGGAAGGGTTCCCGGGTTCGGCCTTGGCGTGCCCTTTTTCTGACACCCTGCTCGAGCCTGACCTGCTCCCTTTGTCTCTCGTCTTTCAGGGAGTGGATGAGGCAACGGCAGAAACTCTCCTGGGGACATTCACCTACGAGGTGCACAAGGAGATTGCTCAGACTTTCCATGTGCAGGTACTGCAAGAGCTGCGGCAGGATGCCCGGGAAGAAGGCAGGGTTGTCTGCAAGTCCTTGGAGAAAAGAGCGTGGAGGATCATCCCAGACAGCCTCTGCTCTCCCACGCTCTGTGCTCCTGCGGGGAAGACGGCAAGAGGAGAGCAAACGGGGCTTTGCTCTGCTGGCCGAGGCAGCTGCCCCACCTTTGCAAGGGCTTTCCTTTTCCTTCGGGTAGCGCAGAGAAAGCAGCAGTGGGAAGGGGTCCGGGAAGGGAAACAGTCCCCCTCAGGGGAGACGGCGGGAGGGAGGACGGCAGACATCTTCCCCCCTCAGCAGGACTCTCCCTGCAACCCGCGTCAGCCCGGGCAGCAAAGCGCCTCCGGTTTCCACAGCTCCCCTCAGCAAGGCTCTGAGGCCAGGCCTTTGCCTTCTAGGCACAGAGGGCTCCTCTGTGTCCCTGGCAAAGGGGGGTCTGGTCGCCCTGGCTTCCTCCTTCGTCAGGGCTGCCGCTTGGTCCTCAGCAGAGGGAATGCGGGCAGAGGGGACTCTGGCGATATGCCGTGGCTCTTGCCACCTGCGTAATGATGGCTCCCCCCATTTCTTTACAGAAGGAGCTTCCCAGGACATTTCGCTACATCAAATTCCAGGTGCAGAGCAACTGGGGAAACCCAGAGTACACCTGTATGTACCGAGTACAGGTTCACGGGGAGACAGCAAGCCACAATGACCACCTGCAAGCCCAAGAGCTCCTTTAGGAAGCATAATAAACCAAAGAAGATGTGTGGCAGCTCGACTTGTGTATGTTACTTGCAAACATTCCTCCAGGGAGGTTCCAACAGCTTGCGCCCCTAGTGGGGAAGGGGGCTTTCGCCCTCAGGAGAAGCATGCTCGTGGTCCGGGCTGCGAGGGACAGGGCAAGGGAATGGGGCTTGAAGGAGAAGCCCCCGATGGTCCAGCTCCAGCTTCCGCAGCCCAGGGTCACTCACCAAAGCTCCAGTGTCACTGGGAGAGCAGAACCACAGCCCCAGGAGAGCCCTCCCACTGGCAGAGGAGTGAAGCAAGCCTGTCTGCAAGGCCCTGTGCCCTCTCTCCTTTCCCAAGCAGTGCCAGGCAGCACACAGGGCTTGGGGCCATCCTGGTGCGCAGGCGCCCCTTCTCACTGGAGCTGCTTCATGCAGGAGGAGGGCTTCCCTCAGGGGTAGGTAGGGCTTCCTCCTGGCTCTGCAAGGTGATGGGCAGGGGACCCCTTCTTCAGGCAGGCCACATCAATGTGCCATGTGTGTCTGAGCAGAGAGGCCAGCAGGAACACAGCTCGGAGGGATCGAGGACAGCCCCTCTGGCTACAAACCCAGCTCCCTGTTCTCCGGGCCCGGCACCCTGCCTTGCAGTAAGGGCAGCTGCAGGAGAAGGCAGCCCTCCCTCCCAAGGGCACTCCAGCCGAAATGCCCTGGCCAGTTCTCCTGGCAAGCCGACAGCCTGGAGAAGGATTAGCTCAGGTTGGGCCCTTTCGTCCTGGGCTGCTCCTATGCTAGGCCAGCCTGAAGGCAGCAGACATCTGCCATGCTCCTGCAGAGGCTCACCCCTGAGGAGGGCTGCAGACCCCTCCAGCACTTCTGTGCCCGATAAGATCATGGAGCACATCCTCCTGGAAGACATGTCAAAACATTGAAGACAGGAAGGTGATTACAGACAGCCAACATGGCTTCACAAGGGCAGGGCAAATTGGACATGACCCAAAATGAATTGAGAGCGGCCCTGCGGAGAAGGACTTGGGGATCCTGGTAGACGAAAAATTAGACATGAGCCGGCCGTGTGCGCTCGCAGCCCAGAAAGCCAACTGTGTGCTGGGCTGCATCCAAAAAAGCATGGCCAGCAGGTGGGGAGAGGGGATTCTCCCGTTCTGCTCTGCTCTGGTGAGACCCCACGTGGAATAGTGCGCGCAGCTCTGGGGTCCTCAGCACAGGAAAGACAGGGACCCATTGGAGCAGGTCCAGAGGAGGGCTGCAAAAATGATCTGAGGGCTGGAACACCTCTGTTATGAAGAAAGGCTGAGAGAGTTGGGGTTGTTCAGCCTGGAGAAGAGAAGGGTCTGGGCAGATCTTCCTGTGGCCTTTCAATATATAAAGAGGGCTTAGAAGAAAGAGGGAGGGAGACTTCTTACCAGGTTAGGTTGGATGGGACTTTGAGCAACTTCTCTAGTGAAAGACTTCCCTATCCATGGCAAGGGGGGTGGACTAGATGATCTTTAAAGGTCCCTTCCAACCCAAAACCATTCTATGATTCTATGACCTGGAGCAGCCCCCACCCAGCTGCTCGCCAGGAGCAGCACATTCCCTCAGTGCCCAGGTGGCCGCGGGCTGAGGAACATTCCTGGGCTCGCCGGGGAGTGCTGTGGGTGCTTGCAGCAGCTCTTCGTGGCTGGGGGACAGCGGCTGGCCCCAGCACAGGGAGGAGGGAGGAAGGGAGGCAGGGAGGCAGGGAGGGAGGCCAGGACAGCAGCACAACTCAAGAGAGAGAGACAGCCTCGCTGCTGAGCATTTCCACAATGCGCAGAGTCATCGCTGTTAGCACCGTGTGAAAACGCACGGGCCTGAGCAGCCCTGGGTGTATGTAGAGGTGGGAGTCTGCATCGGGTGGTCCTCCAGCCTGAAGGGACCTGCACACCAGGCTGCTCGATCGCAGCCCTGGGAGCCTGGGCAGCAGTGGGGTGCCCGCTCCCCCAGGCCAGTCCCACAGGGGTCTGTGCAGTACCCACATGCCCAGCTCCTTGATAGTCGCCCCGGGGGGCTGCGCCCAGCACTCTCACAGCTCAATCCTGCAGGCTGCCGCATGCCCGGCAGGTGGCTGAGGAGCCTGATGAGGGGCCGAGGGACAAGCCCGGGTCTCGGGGCTTGTCCACAGCACCTGCACACTGGGGTTCAGTGGGGAGCGCTTAAACTGACACTGCGTCTGGACTAACCCACGTGGAACTACAGCCTGTTCTGAAGCACCGCAGTTCACTGCCATCAGCAGCCGGCAATGCCTGAGTGCAAAAAAGCAATTCCCTGATCTAATTCAGTGCTAAAACTCTCCAAATTCTCACAAAACTACCCTCCTGCCCGCAGCACAGGGCATGCCACTGCCTGGCACAGGAGGAGGTGCGTAACGGCACAGCAGCTTGCTGGGACAGCCGAAGGAGATGCTGCTCTCTGTGCTCCCAGGTGCTTCTGGGCCCCTTGTCTCTGGGAGCTGCAGGTGTGGGCGGGGGCTAAGACACAGGGTTTCTCCCTCCCAGGTGGCACAGCAACCCCCTCCTGGGTAGCCCCTCTGAAGTCATCATGGGCATCACCAGTCAGCTCTTGTGAGGTCATAACCTGCTGCCCTCCATAAAACTCCATGCTGCAGAGGTGTGCGGCAGCGCGAAGCAGAGCGCTTTCAGCAGCTAGCGGATACCTAGAGAAGAGGTGCTTGGGTCTCGAGAGGAGAGCAGGCTTTTTTCCCTCTGCCTGGCCAGGGTGCTGGGGTTGTGGAGATGCCAGCCAGGTTGGGCAGGTGGGTGCAAGAGGGCCCAGAAAGCCGTCAGGGATCAGGCCAGAAGCCTTGTGTGCTGTCTGCCTTCCCTCCCAGCAGGAGCAGGCAGCCCCAGAGCATGGGGGCTGTCTGAACCGCTGCACTCCAGGCGGGGGCACGGCCCTGGCCTTTCTCTGGGGAGAGCTGAGCGGGGCCAGGATGCTGCCCCTGTGTCAGGCCAGAGGTCTTGGTGTCCCAGGGCTGGTGTGCAATGGGCCAGACCTGCCCAAAGGCCCCTGGGCCCTCGGGCTTGCAGGTGTGCTGAGAGCACAGGAACCTGGGAGCAAGCAAGCTCCTAAACGGATCCCTGGCAAATATGTGTCCCAACCCTGGGGTTTGGTAACAACGGTGTTCCCTCTCTTTTAGACAACGCAACACCCACCAGAAGGGCAGGAGCATCCTGAGGCTCCTTTTCCTGCTGCTTCCCGTCCTGTCGGGTGAGTATCCCTGACCAAAAATGGTCCTCTCAGTCCTGCGGAGAGGGACCAGCTCCTGAGGAAAATAACCATCTCTTGACAATGATGTGACCCACAGCTGTTGTCTACTGCTCGGGCTCAACGGTCTGGGGAAAGGGAGCATTACGGGTAAGTGTCTCTTGCTGTGGGAAAGCCAATGCCTGCAAAGGCCGTGGCTCTGCCCTCCTGCCTCTCCTGGGAACATGGGGTGCCTGGTCAAAAATGCCCACCACCGCTGAGGCAGAGGTTGGGCGGGGCACTTCTGTTCATCCTTCAATCTCCTTAGCGCCTGGGTGGGGTTCAACACAGAAACGGGTCTTCCCGAGTGACCTCTGCAGGGTGGCAGGCTGAAGAGTGGAGCACTTTGGCAGAAGGTGCTTTTGCTGCCTGCATACCTCTTGGAGAGCCTGGGGGGGTCAGGTGGAGACCCGGAAGATGCTCTGCTGGACGTGGCTGGTTAAAGAGCCCAGCCTTCGGGTCGGGGTCTCTCCAAAGTGTCTCGATGATCTTAAAGGTCTTTTCCAATCTTACTGATTCTATATCTATATCTATAAAACAAACAAAAAGAAGCAGCCGGAAATTCTGCCAGCTCTGCCTAGGGGAGTCTCCTTTGGGAAGCCCTGGCAGTGCTCCTCGTGCTTGCTCCAGTGGAGTGTCTCTCCAAAGTGTCAGTTTTGGCAGGAAACAAGCTACTTAAGGAGTCCATCCTGCCCCCTCTTTATCTTGCAGGAGGCATCACAGCTTCCTGAAGCAGAGCCGCAGTCTCTGGGGTAAGAGCGCTTTCTTGCCAAGGAACGAACGCTGTGGAGCCATCTCAGCTGGCTTCGTGCTACCTGCACTCACTCACCTCGCGAACAGGGCCCCTGACCTTCCCCGTCTGCCACCCGCCGTAGTGGAAGGGAGCCATTTGTAAACCAGAGGAAGGAAAGGGGCCAGGGGCCGGGGGGTGACACAAGCCCACGGGGACCCTTCTCTGCACAGCGTTCGGAGCCTGCCTGCAGGGGCTGGGCAGCTGCTGGACAAGACGTGCTTTCTCTCTGCCTCCAGGAACTCACAGGCTTGGCTGGAGCAGAAGAAGCGGGAGCTCAAGGAGACGGTGGCTCAGGTGTCTGCTGCGAGGGGAAACATACTTCAGGCAGTGAGAGAGGTCCTCGAAGCCCACGGTGTCCAAGAGGAGAAGAGAGAGGTAAGGGTGCTGGGGGTAGATCAGAGACCTCGCTACCTTTCCGGGCACCCTCCTGCTGCTTCCTCTTGGCACTCTCAAAGTCGGCACCTTTTCCGACAGGTCTTGCCTTGGGTTTTCTGACACAGAGGCGCTCCTTGGCTCTGTGCTAGGACTCGGTGTTCATGCAGAATGGCCCATGCATGTGTTTGTGTTCACTGCCATCTCTCCATCCCCAATTTTTTCCCAGGAAGTTGTGCGGTTGACAGAGGCAGCAGTTAAGAAGGTGCTTGAAAACTACCTTCAGATGCCTGACTGGGCTCTGGAAGCCATAGGTATGCAGACGGGAAGTCTCGCTGCCCTCGGTTTGTGTATGGCACTCCCCCAAAGTCTGCCAAGCTCTGCTTGAAGCCTGAGAAATACATCCTAATGCACTGCGTCAACTCCTAATCTCTGGCCACCTTCATGTCAGGTGCCGCCATTGATGAGGAGAGGACATCCAAGAGTTATGGTGGGCAAGGCAAGATGACCTGGTGGCTTTCTCCACTCGGCTTCTCTTCTGCAAATCCTCCAGAGACAATCTTGCAGGTATCACAAGGGAACTCCTGACTTGTGGGTCACCTCCTTGCTTTCGGGTTGGCAGACCAAGTGCGCAGCACTTCCCTTCAGCCCGGCCGTATCGCTCAGCCCTGCAGTCTGCATTGCATTCCCGATCCCTGCGACCCCTGACAGCACTGCCCTCCCATCAGGAGGGGGACCGAGCTGCCCCCAGCTGCTGTGAACTTTGGCTGTCTTGCCACTGATGGTCATGGCTTTCTGGTTTCAGCCCCGTATTGCCCCTGGCAACTGCTGGGCTTTCCAAGGATCTCGGGGTCACGTGGTCATCCGGCTGCCTGAGCAAATCTGGCCAAGGGCTTTCACCATCTGGCACATCTCCGAGGCAGTCTCTCCTTCTGGGGAAGTCAGCAGCGCCCCCAAAGACTTTGCTGTCTCCGTAAGTCTTTGCCTTGCGCTTATCGGGTGGGGCCCAGCCCCAGGGAAAAGCTGTACCAGAGACGTGCTTCTCGCGGCGGCTTCTCTCAGACATCTGTCTGGGGCTGGCTGCTGCAGAGCACCTCATCCCCTGGGGAGCCACTGAGGGCATGTGGGGTTCTGTGCCTCTGGGGGCTGCTTCTCTGCTTCACGGCCAAGGATCCTGGAGCACGTGCTCAAAGCACCCTGACCCAGAGCCTCCCTAACCTGTGCTAGACTACCGCTAGAGCTGAGGGAGGCGGGGAAGGGTTCCCGGGTTCGGCCTTGGCGTGCCCTTTTTCTGACACCCTGCTCGAGCCTGACCTGCTCCCTTTGTCTCTCGTCTTTCAGGGAGTGGATGAGGCAACGGCAGAAACTCTCCTGGGGACATTCACCTACGAGGTGCACAAGGAGATTGCTCAGACTTTCCATGTGCAGGTACTGCAAGAGCTGCGGCAGGATGCCCGGGAAGAAGGCAGGGTTGTCTGCAAGTCCTTGGAGAAAAGAGCGTGGAGGATCATCCCAGACAGCCTCTGCTCTCCCACGCTCTGTGCTCCTGCGGGGAAGACGGCAAGAGGAGAGCAAACGGGGCTTTGCTCTGCTGGCCGAGGCAGCTGCCCCACCTTTGCAAGGGCTTTCCTTTTCCTTCGGGTAGCGCAGAGAAAGCAGCAGTGGGAAGGGGTCCGGGAAGGGAAACAGTCCCCCTCAGGGGAGACGGCGGGAGGGAGGACGGCAGACATCTTCCCCCCTCAGCAGGACTCTCCCTGCAACCCGCGTCAGCCCGGGCAGCAAAGCGCCTCCGGTTTCCACAGCTCCCCTCAGCAAGGCTCTGAGGCCAGGCCTTTGCCTTCTAGGCACAGAGGGCTCCTCTGTGTCCCTGGCAAAGGGGGGTCTGGTCGCCCTGGCTTCCTCCTTCGTCAGGGCTGCCGCTTGGTCCTCAGCAGAGGGAATGCGGGCAGAGGGGACTCTGGCGATATGCCGTGGCTCTTGCCACCTGCGTAATGATGGCTCCCCCCATTTCTTTACAGAAGGAGCTTCCCAGGACATTTCGCTACATCAAATTCCAGGTGCAGAGCAACTGGGGAAACCCAGAGTACACCTGTATGTACCGAGTACAGGTTCACGGGGAGACAGCAAGCCACAATGACCACCTGCAAGCCCAAGAGCTCCTTTAGGAAGCATAATAAACCAAAGAAGATGTGTGGCAGCTCGACTTGTGTATGCCGCGTGCCCCCACCCCTTCCTCCTGGTGTCCCCCCACGTGCCGGCAGCCGCAGCTCTCTGAGCAAGTGATAGTGTCTGCCCAGGCTAGAGCAGAGGACTAGTCTTTAATTTTTTCCCTTCCCGGGCTGTAGTTCGGGGGCTGGATGCTGGATCCAAACGGGGTCTGGATGCTTGAGGCCTGTGCTGGAGCCCACGCAGTGTGTCTGTCCGCGCACACCCGTGGTGCACGCGTGTGTGTGTGTGAGTGTTTTGAAACAAAGAATTTCCTAACAAACTCTCTAAGACTCAATTTGGAGTTTCAGAAAGCAGGTATTTATTGCAGCGCTGGACGCACAGGGTGCCAAATCACTTAACCATAGGGACTAAATACAATTAGAATATACATGTTCATTACATTTCTAAGAAGTAATCTAAATGTTCATGTCATTTCCCGGAATTCATTAACATATGCAAAAGTCTCTGACGCATGCACCCTTGTGCTCTTGGGTGGTCTTTCAGGTCCTCTGGTGGTCGTCGATAGTCTTCACCACAGTGTCCTCTGGTTGAACTCAGTCTTTACGCATGCTCCGTTTATCCCTTGGCTTGGTTTACATGTTTTTCACTTGTAACAAGCTAGCTTATTCCAGTATACCTTCCCTATCTACCCTACAAGGTTAGCTTCTCTATCTAATTTATGTAGAGTAGAAAGTTTCAAGGTTCTTTTGTTTACTGAATGTCCGGCCTATCTATCCATAAAGTATTCCTAACCCATGTACATCGTTTCAACCAAAGAGTCTCATGTCTCTTCACTGTTCCTTTCTTAACAATGCTTTCAAGTTACACAATTTATCTACATACCTGCATACACAACACCTGCTAGTTAGCTAACTTTTAAGCAACAAATCTTAACAAACTGTATCCACTACATCAATTCCCCCCTTTGGGACATATGATGTTAAGCATCATGAGTCTCACATCATTTACTTAGAAGCATTTGGTCTACAAAAAAGACATACATTGTATCATACAACAAGTAATTATAACTAGGATGACGATCAGTATTGCAAAAATGAACAACTGTCTGCGCCAATCAAAATTGGGAAGCCACGAGAACAGCCAAGAAAGATCTAATCCTTCTCGTTCCTTAATTCCTCAATTCCTTAGTTCTTCAATTGTTGAATTTTTCTCAATTAACTGCGAATTATCACTCAGGTTAAAACAACACATACCCTTGAATTCCTCACAACCATGATTATGTCTTAGAAGTAAATAATCGATTGCGGCCCTGTTCTCAAGAGTGGCTTCTCTCTCAAGAGTGGCTTCTCTTATTTGAGTCATTTCCATGCTAATAGCTGAAAGTGCCTGGGAGGTATAATTTATATCTTTAACTAAGGCACAGGTGATCCTTTTTATGATATGGTAATTCATAGCTACCCCAACTCCGGGCACTAGAATAGCTGCAGCTGACATTTCACTTGGGCTGTATAAGGTGACTTGTGAGTCACAATCTTCTGATATCTGGTGTGCACTTCTTTTAACCCGTTCACTAAGTTCTAAGTCTTTCTTATTTATCAGCAATGGAGCCATCCTCCCGATTGAACATGGACCTCCTGTTATATTTGCTTAATTCTTAACATCTCTCTCTCCTTAGATTTTGTTGCTTGTCCCAGACTATAAATACTATTATAGGATAACTGGATGCTAAAACTTTGAAACATAGGGTAGTTTTTTATCAATTCCAAAGGAGTTGGTATTCCTACGAGACAAGAACTGTACATTCCTCCCACTGAATTCTCTGCTGCAATACAAAAAGAAGACATGTTGGTTACTTCTCGGGCTAAAAGTTCCCAGATATTTTGATTGTTATCCCATTTTGGCAGTAAAAATTGGGGTTCAGCTTTACTGATCATCATAGCTAATATCAACAGGCTCCACATTTTCTGCCCTTGAATTTACAATTTCCCAGCTAATTTGATTTCCCTTTTAAAATGAAATTTTAAATGTTACAAATAATTCAGCAGCTTCTCCAGTGACTCATCAGGTATGCCTTACAGTTAATTTCAATGGTCCCTTAGGTATAGATGTCCAAATTTTAGGAAGCACTTTCTTTATTCTAGTGTAATTAATCTATTCCTTACTCAAAAGCTAATATCAGTGTATAATATATCGAAGTCCCAAGTGTAATTTACTGCATCGGAGAGAGTTTCAACTTTAATGGTCCTGTCCTCTCAGAAGTCCATTCTCCAGGTGCAGCTTTCTTCACACGAATATGGTGTATCCAGGGTGTCTGCTCCTTGATCTTGATTGCAGTAAAGGTCAGCAGCAGCACCTGAAATGGTCCCTTCCACTTTTCTTCCAACAGTTGACCTGCAAAAACTTTGACATAAACCCAGTCCCCTGGCTTAAAAGGGTGAACAGGTTGGTCTGGGCCCCTAGCTCTGGTTCCTAAGACAACTTTTTCTATTTGGCCCAATTGTTTTCCTAGAGCAATCATATACTGTTGCAAATATCCTTCTCCTAACTGATTCAAATCTTCTCCTCTATATTGCAATTGGTATGGCCTTCCAAACAGAATTTCAAAAGGACTTATGCTTTCCTTAGTTCTCGGTTTTGTTCTGATCCTAAGCAACGCAAGTGGAGGCCCTTGATACCAATATAGATTAGTTTCTTGGCAGATTGTAGCTAGTTGTTGTTTTATCAAATGATTCATCTTCTCAACCTGCCCACTTGCTTGGGGTCGAAGTGGCGTATGTAACTACCACTCAATCTCTAGCATTTTGCTAAGTTGTTGAACTATTTGTGTGCAAAAGTGAGTACCTCTATCTGATGATATTACTGCTGGTATTCCAAATCGAGGTATAATTTCATTCAGCAATACTCAGATGACTTCTCGAGCTTTGTTTGTTCTGCAAGGGAAGGCTTCCGGCCAACCTCAGAATCTGTCTGTTAACACTAGCAAGTACCGCCACCCTCCTTTTCTTGGGAGTTCAGAAAATGTCTATTTGCCATTGTTGCCCTGCGACGTTACCCTTTCCAATTGTCCCTACCTGTACCCTATTGGTTGTATTAGGATTGGTTTTCAGTCAAATTTCACATTGCTGCGTTACTTGTCTCACCACAGTATACAAATTGCGACCTGCTGTTCTTTTGTTTAGATCCTTGTACAAAGCATCTGCTCCTCAATAAGTTTTATTGTGCTCATCTAAAACTAATTTCCACAATATTCTGGAAGGTATTATAATACGTCCATCATCTGGTGTATATACCCATCGTCTTTTTCTTTCCCTCCTAAATCGTCAATCAAATTCCTATCTTCCTTTGAATATCATTCAGAGCCTAAATTTAATTTTAGTACTTGAAATTTATATTCTGGAAACAAAGCCATTGCCTCAACTTCCATCTTTTCTGCAGCTTGTCTGGCTTCACGATGGAAATTTATTTCCAGTTTCCTGTTCAGTGTTACCTCTTTGGTGTCCTCTGCAATGCATAACAGCCACTTTCTCTGGCAATTTTACAGCTTCTAGGAGCTGTAAAATTTCTTTTGCATGTTTTATCTGTTTTCCTTGGGCTGTGAGTAATCCTCGCTCATTCCAAATGGCCCCGTGGGCATGCACCACCCCAAAAGCAAATTTAGAATCAGTCCATGTATTAATTTTCTTCCCTTTTGATAATTCTAGGGCTCGAGTCAAAGCAGTTATTTTGGCCTTCTGTGCAGATGTTCCAACAGGTAAAGATTTAGCTTCTATTTTCTTATGGGTGGCAGTTACAGCGTAATCAGCCTTACGTTCTCCTTGCTTCACAAAGCTGCTCCCGTCTGTGAACCATGAGTCCTCAGCGTCCTTTAGTGGTTCTTCTTTCAGGTCCGGTTGACTTGAATAGACAGCTTCCATTGTTTCTAAACAGTCATGTATCACAGGTTCTGAGGTATCTCCACTGAGGAAAGATGCTGGGTTTACAATAGTAGTAGTCTGTATATTAACATCCTTCTGTTCGACCAAAATAGCTTGGTACTTCAAAAATCGGGAAGGAGAAAGCCAGTGACTCCACTTTTGTTCTAATGCTGCTGAAATTGTATGACAGACTAATACCATTATTTTCTGACCCATAGTAAATTTGCGAGCTTCCTGAATGTTGAGGACAACTGCTCAGAGGCATCCAGGCCATCCTTTGCTCACTTCATCTAATTGTTTGGAGAAGTATGCAACTGCTCTCTTGTAGGGTCTTTCTCCCTGTATCAGGCTTTTCCCATTCAAATGCAAATAACTTTTGACTTTCTTTTGCCAAAGCCAGACAGAAAAAGGCATCCTTTAAATCCAGTATGGTAAACCATATCTGACAATTCTTTAATTTAGTTAGCAATGTATAAGGATTTGCTACCACAGGGTGCAAATCTTCTACAATTTTGTTTATTGCTCTCAGATCTTGAACCAATCTGTAACTTTTGCCATCCAGGCAAAATAGGACTGTTATACTCTGACTCACATTCCACAAGTAGTCCAAATTGCAAGAAATTGCCAATTATTTCTTTTATTCCCTTTCGATCTGCTAGCCTCTGACGCACGGAAACAAACTACAACTCACAAAGAGTTATAAAGCTGGTATGTTTATTGCGGTGCCGGGGTCGCACTGGGGAATTCTCCACCGAAAGTGCTCCCGACTAGTGTGCCGTTAGTCTTGGCTTTTATCTTTGAAACTATTGCATATTCAGCACAGTTCTTAGAAATCATTTACATGACTACACCTTTTACATGATTAATTACAGAGATGCATTAATAATTTTATTCCGTGATCTCTACTGCCATCTAATGTCCTTTGCTTGTAATTTCAGTCCTCCAGGCAGTCGTTTACTTCCTCTGGTGGTCGTTTTGTAGTCTTCATCACTTGTCCTTTTGGTGAACCCTTTCTCTTGGCACTGCACACCATCCATTGTCTTGGTTCCAAATCATTAAACTGGTTCTTAATGGTACTAGTTCCTTCATCGTCCCGGACAGTTCGTTTCACAGTCTTTGAGCTTCTTATTGATTAGTTACATTCCATTGTATATACCTTTAACACTTGACTACTCAGCTAAATATTTCTTAAACATCTGGTCTTCAAACAATCTTAGTTAATCACTTGACTAATCAATCTAAAGGTTTAAAGATAATACTTTAATTAATCACTTGAATAGACAAACTAAAGGTCTAAAGATCATGGGAATATTTAATTAAAGTATACAATAATTCAGCAGCATGGTTTCAATAGCAGCATGGTTTCAATATAGCAGCATGGTTTCACCTCAATGGATACTGTTTAATTCTATCTGGGCCAGCCCCTGGCTTTAATTCTATCTTTATTGGTGCTGCATTTTTGGCTTTCCCAGGTATCCCAGAGGCCCACATCCCTGGATATACCTGATCTAAAATTTCTTGGGGTATTTGTTTTGCTTTTTCAGTTTGTATTAGAGCCAGACTTAAGACTTCGATTAATTGTTCATTTTTAATTTTAAATTCCATTCTATCCTTTTTGAATGTTATTTCTGCTCCCAATTGTTCTAATAAATCTCGCCCCAAGAGGAATTTTGGAGAATTTGGCATATACAAAAACTTATGTATCCCTATTTGTTTTCCTAACTTATATTTAAGTGGCTGTAAAAAGAAAGCTTTCTCTTGCTGGCCAGTAGCTCCTATTACAGTCACAAAATCCTCATCCACGGGCATTAATTCTTGGTTTTATACAGAGTAAGAAGCACCCGTGTCTACCAGAAATTCGAAGTCAAACACGTCTCCCATCACAGCATCTAAATCACTCCAATCTGGATCTCGAGTTTTTATAACATCTCAAAAGCTCGGGCTGTCTTTTCAGGGTTATGTCAATAATTGCCCGCTGCTTGTCTCCAGTTATTCAAATCTGCAATTATAAAGGGGACTTTAACTACTACTGGACCTTCCGGTCCCACAGCCTCCCATAAAGGAACTTGAATGGGTAATGCACCCCTGCCACCTTTGTTCCGAGTCCTCCCTGCCACAGGGCTAAAACCTCCCCGCCTTCCTTTTTCTCAGCAGTTTCTAAATCACTCTCACTCGGAGATGAGTCAACATCCCCGTCTGCCCCCCTTTCTAGCAACCTAGCCCGGGGCGTTATCAACATTTCCTCTTTATCTTGTTCCTTTGTCCCCAAACATTTCTGCCCAATGCTACATGCTGCACAACACCGTTTCAACTTTCCCTGATCCTTCTGTCGTTCCTTTTCTAATGCCAATACAAAAGGGTCTTGAGGTGCTAAATTTATACCACACTCCTTCTGCCACTCCGGATGGTTTCGCAAAGTGAAGAACATATCTGCATGTATTACTTCATCCCATTTTACACATGGGAAATCACATAAACAAACAAACTTTTCGCATAACAACAACACAAATATTCAATCGCTATGACGATAGACAATACCTTTACACAAAAAAATTGAAGGGGACTCAAACCCCTGTGTCACTCTCAGCAAACAGACAAATATTTACAACAGTTACTGTGGGCTTATTCAGATTTTACCAAATGGGGGCTCTAACCCCGACCAAATGGGGAATTTTCTTCAAGATACCTCCACTCTGCTTACCGCCCATTATAATATACAGAAAATTCTTACACAAAGAATAACAAAATTCTCTTATCGCAATAACAATAACAACAAATAGTTATGAACAATAGTATACCACAGTATACCCCAAAACTCATGTAGAGTACCAAAATCATAATGAGCAACAGTATACAGATAATTCCATATACTTCCAAACTTATACAGAATCAGAACCGAAACCAATGTATACGTATACTACTAGGGTGCACCAAACCAAAACCAAAACCAAAACCAAAACCAAAACCAAAACCAAAACCAAAACCAAAACCAAAACCAAAACCAATGTATACCACTAAGATGTTAGTGCCTCGGTATACGCTGTCGTGCGTAGGACCCTCTGCCTACATCTTATGGAGAGCCCAAATTGGCCAATCCCAAAAGTTAAGGAGTTAAAGAATACCTTTATCCAATAGATAGTCCTTTGTCTGCTCCTGCGGTGATCCGGATGAGGTGAGGAGTCCCTCCGGAGAAGTCTCCGGGGCAACCCAAGGGAGTCCTTTCTCTCAGCGGGTCCCGCAAGCAAGCAGAGGAGGTCCCATCTGGGGTACCAGTCTGAAACAAAGAAGTTCCTAACAAACTCTCTAAGAATCAATTTGGAGTTTTAGAAAGCAGGTATTCTTTATTGCAGCGCTGGACGCACAGGGGATCGCTCCACTTAGTGTGCGTGCCAAATCACTTAACCATAGGGGCTAAATACAATTAGAATATACATATTCATTACATTTCTGAGAAATAATCTAAATATTTATGTCATTTCCCGGAATTCATTAACATATGCAAAAGTCTCTGATGCATGCACCCGTGTGCTCTTGGGTGGTCTTTCGGGTCCTCTGGTGGTCATTGATAGTCTTCACCACAGTGCCCTCGTCGATAGTCTTCACCACAGTGCAGCAGTAGAAAATGGCATGCTTCCTGGGCATAACAAACACAAATATATTACAAAATAATAGTATTTCTAAAAAATTACTACCAGGGCATGTGCCATTTTCTACTGCTGCACCAGATGTATTATTATTAATTGTTTCTTATACCATGCCTATCAATTATTAGTATTCCAAGTGGGAGTAATCTCTGATTTGAATAATCAAAAAACCCCAAAGATCATGGTAATCATTCATTACTCCCACTTAGAATGCTAATTAATTAGTTATCATGCAGAATAAGCAGCAAATAAGATGCAAAATTTTTTTTCCACACAACACACAAGGGCACACAAATTGAATGCACCTTCTGGGGGAAAAAAAAAGCTACCACAGCACGCATCTGGAGGACTTCGGGACCATAGAGAGGAACGCCGGCACCATAGAGTACAGCCTCAGAACTTCCGGACCATAGAGAGGAATGTCGGAACCATAGAGTACATCTGGAGGACTTCCGGACCATAGAGACTGACTTCCGGACCATAGAGTACAATACCGGAAGTTCTTCTCTGTAGTCCGGAAGTCCTCCCACCCCACCGGAAATTCTCCAGCAAACCCGGAAGTCACTGTAATTCCACCGGAAATGCACTTTTACGACTTAAAAACAACCCGGAACAATCAAAATGAAGTGGAAGCAAAGAACATGACGCCAGAAGTCGCACTTATAACACCGGAAGTCACTATAACTACGCGGAAGTCATACATAAAAATCGGAAACACACTAAAAATCACCGGAAGTAGCACACACGTGACTGGAGACTGGAAGCAACAAACAAGAAAACAAACAGGTACATTCACGGGGCTTAGGGTTAGGATCTTAGGATTCACTCATACGGTTACACATTAGGGCCTTAAGATTACAAGTTAGGGCTCAAACCTCGGGTTACAGAGCTACGGTTAAACAGTTACAGTGAGAGGTGAGGTTAATGTGAAGGATTACCGCACTTAGGGTGAGGGAGTAGGAGTTAGGGTTATGGCACTTAGGGTGACAGGTTACAAGTTAGGGGCTGCAGTTACGGTTACAGTCAGGGTGATTAGCGTGAGGATCATTAGGGTTAGAGTCGTTAGGGTTAGGGGGGTTGGGTTAGGGGTTAGGGTTAGGGTCATTAGTGTTAGGGTAATTGGGGTTAGGGTTTAGAGTTAGGTTAAGGTCAGGGGTTGGGGTTGGGGTTAGGGGTTAGGGTTAGGGGTGAGAGTTAGGGTCACTGGGGTTAGGGTTCCGAGTTAGGGTTCGGGTTAGGGTTAGGGTTAGGGTTAGGGTTAGGGTTCGGGTT
>JAJKFH010001521.1:0-48432 GCA_023333565.1 Puffinus mauretanicus | reverse complement strand
ACCAACACGGGGCTCTGTCTCTGTTCTCCCGCTTAGCCTCGACATATCCATTACCCTCACCAGGGCAAAGCTCCGAAGCGGCCATTCTCCACATACGGCTTGGCACTGAGCTAGCCTGGAATAAAGGTTGATGCTGGCCCTCACGATCACTTCGCAGTCCCGTCTCAGCCCCACCAACACCGGGGCTCTGTCTCTGTTTTCCCACACAGCCTCGTCTTATCCCTTACCCTCATGAGGGCAGAGCTCGAAAGCGGCCAACCTCCACGTGGAGCTTGGCAGTGAGCTAGCCAGGAATCAAGGTTGATGCTGGTCCTCACGATCTCTTGGTAGCCCCGTCTCAGCCCCACCAACACCGGGGCTCTCTGTCTGTTCTCCCACCTAACCTCCACCTAGCCCTGACCCTCACCGGGAACAAAGTCCGAAGCGGCCGCCCTCCACGTGGAGCTTGGCACTAAGGTAGCCAGAAATCAATGTTGATGCTGGCCCTGACCTTTCCTTTATAGCCCCACCAACACCGGGGCTCTGCACTGTTCTCCCACTTAGCCTCGAGCATATCCTTTCCTCATCAGGCAAGTCCCAAGGCCAATTCTCCACATGGGCTTGCACCTGAGCCAGCCAGAACTGCTGATGCTGGCCCTCACCTTTCCTTTGTAGTCAAGCACCAACACCGGGCTCTGTCTCTGTTCTCCCACTTTTCCTCGTGACATATCCCTTTCCCATCAGGGGCAGTTCAAGCGCCACGCCCATATAGGGTTTGGCACTGAATAGCCACAGGACACGCCACGATCCTGCCTCACGCATCCTGCAATCTCTACTCAACACCGCTCTGTTCTGTTCTCCCACTTAGCCTCGACATATCCCTTTCCCTCATCAGGGCAAAGCTCCGAAGCGGCCATTCTCCACATAGAGCTTGGCACTGAGCTAGCCAGGAATCAAGGTTGATGCCGGCCCTCACGATCACTTCGCAGCCCCGTCTCAGCCCCACCAACACCGGAGCTCTGTCTCTGTTCTCCCACTTATCCTCGACATATCCATTACCCTCACCAGGGCAAAGCTCCGAAGCGGCCATTCTCCACATAGGGCTTGGCACTGAGCTAGCCAGAAATCAAGGTTGATGCTGGCCCTCACCTTTGCTTGGTAGCCCCACCAAATCCAAGGCTCTGTCTCTGATTTCCCACTTATCATCGACATATCCCTTACCCTCATCAGGGCAAAGCTCCGCAGCGGCCATTCTCCACATACGGCTTGGCACTGAGCTAGCCAGCAATCAAGGATGATGCTGGCCCTCACGATCACTTCGCAGCCCCGTCTCAGCCCCACCAACACCGGGGCTCTGTCTCTCTTCTCCCACTTAGCCTCGACATATCCATTACCCTCACCGGGAACAAAGTCCGAAGCGGCCACCCTCCACATGGAGCTTGGCACTGAGCTAGCCAGGAATCAAGGTTGATGCTGGTCCTCACGATCACTTCGCAGCTCCGTCTCAGCCCCACCAACTCCGGGGCGCTGTGTCTCTGCTCGCACCTAACAGCGACCTATCCCTTAACCTCATCGGAGCCAAGCTCCGAAGCGACCACTCTTCATGTGGGGCTTAGGCACTTAGGTAACCAGGAACTAAGGCTCATGCTGGCCCTCAAGATCTCTTGGCAGCCCCTCCTCAGCCCCACGAACCCCTGCTCCCTTCTCTTTGGTCTCTTCCACCTAAACATCAACCTGCATCTTACCTTCATCAGAGCCAGGCTCTGAAACGTCTACCCACCAGATGGCGCTCCAACACAGAGGGAACCAAGATGACTGTTGTTCGTTGCACTCGCCTGCCCTGGCGCCCTTTGAGGTCCCCACCAACACCGGGGCTATGCGCTTGCCGTAGCACTCAACCATCAACCTTGCCGCAGCCCAACTGCAAAGCAGACAAGCGCCCCGTCGAGCTCCCACACACATTTAGCCAGGACTGAAATATGTTCGCGGCGCTCACCTTCCCTTTACAGCCCCTTCTCAGCTGCCCAGCACCCCGCCATCTCCAGCACCGCAAATGCGCAACATCCAGCACACCTAGCCCCCCTTGGGATCATTGGCAGTGCTTGGTGCTGGGCATGGGTCGGTGCTGGGTCGTGGGGGTACTGTGTGCTAGGCCCTGAGTGGAGTGGGTTCTGGACAGGTCTGGGTGCTGCGGTTGCTGGGTGTTGGGCATATCTGGGTGCTCGACATGTCCCCGTGCTGGGCACTGGGAGGATTTGGTGCTGGGAATGGGCAGGTGATGATCGTGTCTGGGTGGTGGATGCTGGCTACAGGCAGTGCTGGGCACTGGGAGGATTTGGTGCTGGGAATGGGCAGGTGATGATCGTGTCTGGGTGGTGGATGCTGGCTACAGGCAGTGCTGGGCACTGGCTGCGCTGGGTGCTGGTCACTGGGGGTAATGGGTTCTAGGCACTGGGCGTGCGGGGTGCTGGACATCTCTGAGTGCTGAGCATGTCCAAGTGATGGGTCGTGGGCACTGGGACTGCTGGGCAGTGGGGTGCTGGGGACTATGCATATCAGGGTGCCTGGCACGCCTGTGGACTGAGTGCTTGGTGCTGGGTTCTGGATGCTGGCGGTTGGGCATTGTCTGTGTGCTGGTTATTGGGCACTGGCGGTGGTAGGCATGGGAGTGCTTGTTGCTGGGCATTTTCTGATCCTGGCTGTTGGGGGCGCTGAGCACTGGACATGTCTGGGTGATGGATGGAGGGAGTTTTGGGTGCTGGCTAGTGGGTATGTCCGTGTGCTGGGCATGTCCATATGCCGGATGCTGTGCGCTGGGGATGCTGGGCACTGGGGTTAGTGGGTGCTGTGCACTGGGGTTGCTGGGTGCTGGGCGGCGTGACTGCTGGGGGCTGGGAGTGCTGGGTACTATGCATAAGCGGGTGCAGGGTATGTCTTGCTGCTGGATGGTGGGTTCTGGGCCTACTGGGAGCTGGGGGTATTGGGTGCTGGGCACTGGGGTTGCTGGGTGCTGAGTCCTGTGGGTGCTGGTTGCTGGGCCCTGGGAGTGCTGGGTACTATGCATAAGCGGGTGCAGGGTATGTCTTGCTGCTGGGTGCTGCAGGGTATGTCTTGCTGTTGGCCACTGGGCTGTTGGGTGCTGGGCATGTCCTCATCCTTGGCATGACTGATGCTGGGCACTGGGGGTGCTGGCTGCTGGGAGCTAGGGGTGCTGGCTGTGGGCATTTCAGTTGCTGGACATGACCAGGTGCTGGGCGTGTCCAGGTGCTGGGCATGTGCAGATGCTGTGTGCTCGGCACTTGGGGTTCTGGGTGGTGGGCAGGGAGGGTGCTGGACGCTGGGGATGCTGGTTGTTGCGGTGCTGGGTGCTGGGCACTGGGGCTGCTGAGTGGTGGGCATGTCCAGGTGCTGTTTGTTGGCGGTTGGGGTGCTGGGTTGTGCGCGTGTCCGGGAGTTAGTGCTGGGCCCTGGGGGTGCTGTGTATGTCCGAGTGCTGGCCATGTCTGGATGCTGGGTAAAGGGGTTCTTGGGCTGTGGGGTGTTGGGTATGCTGGTTTCTGGGCACTGGGGAGGTGCTGGCTGCGAGACCTGTATGGTGGTGGGTGTTTGGTGTACTGGGTGCAGGGCACTGGGCGTGCTGGGTGCTGGGCATGTCTGGGTGCTATGTGCTGATCACTGGGGATGTTGGGGGCTGGTTTGGTGTGTTCTGGTGTGTAGCGTGCTGGGCATGTCCAGGTGCTGGGTACTGGGCGCTGGTGGGGGGGTGGTCCCAGGGGGTGCTGTATGCTGGGCATGTCCGGGGGGTGGGTGTTGGGCAGTGGGGGTGCTGGGAATGTGCGGGTGCTGGGGGCTGGGCCCTGAGGTTGCTGGGGGCTGGGCACTCGGGTTGCTGGGTGCTGGCTGGTGCGGTTGCGGGGCCCTGGTATTGCTGGGTACTATGCATAACTGAGTGCAGGGTATCTCTTGGTGCTGGAGGTACTGGGTGCTGGGCATATCCGGGTGCTGGTTTCTGTGCTCTGGGGGTGCTTGTTTCTTGGCACGTGCGTGTGCTGTGTGCTCTGCCCTGGTTGTGCTGGGTATGTGTGGGTGTTGGGCAGTGTGGGTGCTGTGTGGTGGGCGCTGGGCATGGCTGGGTGCTGGGTGATGGGCACGGGAGGTTCTGGGCGATGGGGAGCAGGGAAGCTGCCTGCTAGGCATGTCTGAGTGCTGGGCATGTGCGGGTGCTGGGTACTGTGCGCTGGCAGTGGTGGGCGGTGGTGGTGCTGGGTGCTGGGCATGTCCGGGTGCTAGGCAATGGCGATGCTGGGTGCTTGGCGCTGGGGGTGATGGTCTTTGGGTGTGCTGGGTGCTGGGCATGTCCCTGTGCTGGGTGGTGGGGGTGCTGGGCATGTGCGGGTGTTGGTTGCCGGGCCCTGGGTGTACTGGGTGCTGGACGCTGGGGTGATTGGTTTCTGGGCACTGGGGGTGCTGGGTTCTGTGCCCCTGTGTTGCTGGGTGCTGAGCATGTCCGGGTGCTGACCATGTCTAAGTGCAGCGTGCTGGGCACTGGGTGCTGGGGGTGCTGGACGCTGAGTGTTGGGTATGCCGGTTTCCGGGCACTGGGCGGAAGTGTGTGAGACCTGTGGGGGGGTTGTATGGTGGGTGTTTGGGGTGCTGAGCGCTGCAGGTGCTGGGCATGTCCAGGTGCTATGTGCTGATCACTGGGGTTCTTGGGGGCTGGTTTGCTGTGTTCTGGTGTGTTGGGAGCTGGGCATGTTTGTCTGGGTGCTGGGCACGTCTGGGTGCTGGGTACTGGGAACTGGCAGTGTTGGGGCGGTGCGGGTGCTGTGTGCTGGGCATGTCAGGGTGCTGGGTACTGGGCAGTGGGAGTGCTGGGTGCTAGGTACTGGGGGTGCTGGGCCCTGGCATTGCTGGGTAATATGCAAAACTGAGTGCAGGGTATGTCTTGGTGCTGGATGCTTGGTGCTGGAGGTACTGGGTGCTGGGCATATGCAGTGCTGGGTGTTGGGCATATGCGGTGCTGGGTGGCTGTGCTGGGGTTGCTGGGTGCTGTGCTGTGAGGGTGCTGGATTCCTGGCACGTGCGTGTACTGTGTGCTGGGCCCTGGTTGTGCCGGGTATGTGTGGGTGCTGGGTGTTGGGCACTGGGGTGGTGGTGCTAGGTGCTGGGCATGTCTGGGTGCTGAGCAATGGTGGTGCTGGGTGCTTGGCGCTGGGGGTGGTGGTCCCTGGGGCTGCTGTGTGCTGGGCACGTCGGGGTGCTGGGTTTTGGGCGGTGGGGGTGCTGGGTGCTGGGCGGGTGCGTGTGTTGGTTGCTGGACCCTGGCGTGCTGGGCGCTGGGGCTATCGGTTACTGGGTGCTGGGGGTGCTGGGTTCAATGCAGCGTATGCAGGTCCTGGGCAGTGGGTGTGCTGGAAGCTGGGTGTTGGGTATGCTGGTTCCTGCCACGGCGGGTGCTGGGTGTGAGACTTGTGGGCGTGCTGGATGGTGGGTGTTTGGTGTGCACCCTCACTGCCCACTACCCAGAACCCCAAGTGCCGAGCACACAGCATCCGGACGTGCCCAGCACCTGCACACGCCCAGCACCCACAAGCCCCAACAACCAGCACCTGGTCATGACCAGTACCTGCAAATGCCCACAGCCAGCACCCCTAGCTCCCCGCACCCAGCACTCCCATGGCCCAGCACTCATTCCCGGACATGCGCACAACCCAGCACACCCACCGCCAACACACAGCATCGAGACATGCCCAGCACCCAGCAGCCCCAGTGCCCAGCATCCACCAGCAAGACATACCCTGCACCCAATTATGCATGGTACCCAGCACTCCCAGGGCCCAGCAACCAGTAGCCCCAGTACCTCGGCTCGCCTCTGTAATTCTACACAATGAAGACTTGTGGCTTAGAAGTTAGGTAACTAGCAGGTGTGGTGTTTGCAGGTGTGTAGAATTGTAGTCGAAATCGGGTCTCCTGGAAGCATTGTTAGACTCTAGTGAAGAGTAACCTTGGAAACGAGAACCGTAAACAAACGTGGTCCAGACGCGGCTCAGAGACAAACCTCGACCTTACAAGGAAAGAAAGGAACAGGGTCACGAAGAGTTCACTACCCCGCCGACCACCCGAGACCACCCGAGACCCTCAAGGAGACCCTAAAGGTTTTAGTGCGCATGTGTCTAGGATGATGTAATATTATAATCGGCTCTCGGAAATTTAAGGAACATTTAAGAAATTTAAGGAATATTTAAGAGAAACTTAAAATATGTATGAGAAGCATGGATACAAACAGAAAGGTGATTAGACCCGGTGTGCTTCATTTGTGGCAAGTCCACCGAGCACCCAGGCCTGAATAAAACAATCTCTCTCCTGAGCGTGTGGAATTGGTTCCATCCACCCCGGGCAGGAATCCGCTTTTCGGACAACACCTAGCCCCCAGCACCCGCATCAGCAGCACCAGCAAGCCCAGTGCCCAGCACGCAGCAACCTCAGGGTCCAGCACCCAGCCATGCCCGCCACCCGGACATGAACAGCACCCAGCACCCCCAGCGCCCAGAAACCAACACACGCACACACCCAGCACCCAGCACGCCCACTGCCCAAAACCCAGCAGCCCAACATGCCCAGCACACAGCACCACCACCACCCCCCACCCCCACTGCCCAGTACCCAGCACCCACACATGCCCAGCACCCACACATGCCCAGCAGGCAGCTTCTCTGCTGCCCACCGCCCAGCAACCCGACCGCCCAGCACCCAGGCCCCGCCACACAGCACCCACACTGCCCAACACCCAGCACCCACACATACCCGGCACAACCAGGGCCCAGCACACAGCACACGCACGTGCCAGGAATCCAGCACCCTCACAGCACAGCACCCAGCAACCCCAGCACAGCCACCCAGCACCGCATATGCCCAGCACCTAGCACCGCATATGCCCAGCACCCATTACCTCCAGCACCAGGCACCCAGCACCAAGACATACCCTACACTCAGTTATGTGTAGTACCCAGCAATACCAGGGCCCAGCACCCCAGTACCTAGCACCCAGCACTCCCACTGCCCAACACCCACCACCCGGACGTGCCCAGCACACAGCACCCCCACTGCCCACACAGCCAGCGCCCAGTACCCAGACATGCCCAGCACCCAAACATGCCCAGCACTCAACACACCACTGCCCAGATCCCAGCAAACCAGCCCCCAACATCTCCAGCGATCAGCACATAGCACGCGGACATGCCCAGCACCCAGCACCCGCAGCGCTCAGCACCCACCACCCCCAGTGCTCTGTACCCAGCACACCAAACACCCACCATCCAGCACCCCCACACATCTCACACCCAGCAGCCCCAGTGCTCAGCAACCAGCATACCAACACCCACCATCCAGCTCCCCCACCACCCAGCACCCCCAGTGCCCAGTCCCCGCACCCAGACATGCCCAGCACCCGGACATACACAGCACTCAGCACTGTCCTGCTTCCGGCTGGGACAGAGTTAACTTTCTTCCCAGAAGCTTGGGGGGTGGGCTGGCTTTTGGGTTTGGTGTGAGAGGGGAGCCTTGATGGCCCCTTAACGCTTTGGCTGTTGCTGGGCGGTGCTTGCACCGGGAGACTTTTGTTCTCTCTTTTCGGCCTCCCACAGGAAGCTCGGGGAGGGGGTTGGGGGGGGCGGGGGGTGGGGGCGGGGAGCACATCTGGGGTAGTTGACCTAGCTGGCCAATGGGGTATTCTATAGCATGTGACATCCTGCTCAGTATAAAAAAAGGGAGGGGGCGGGGGGGGAGGGGGCTCTCCCCTGCCGCTCGCGACACACGGTCGGCAGCGGTGAGCAGTTGCATTGTGCATTGCCTGCTTTGTATCGTCTGTTGTTGTTGTTGTTCTCATTGTTATTATTACTGTTCTACTTCGTTTTATTTCAATCATTAAACTGTTTTTATCTCAACCCGGGAGCTTTCCTACTTGTGCCCTCCCGATTCTCTCCCCCATACCACGGGGTGGGGGGGGAGGAGAGCCAGCGGCTGCGTGGGGTTTATTTGCAGGCTGGGGTTAAACCACGACATGCACCCATCATACCCTCCACCCAGCACCCCCATGGCCCAGCACTCATTCCCGGACATGCGCACAACCCAGCACACCCACTGCCAACACACAGCCCCTGGACGTGCCCAGCACCCAGCAGCCCCAGTGCCCAGCACCGCATTGCCCAGCATCCCCAGCGCCCAGCACCCTCACTGCCCACCACCCAGAACAACAAGTGCCAAGCACACAGCATCTGGACATGCCCAGCACTGGGACACACCCAGCACCCACAAGACCCAGCACCC
The DNA here is from genome assembly GCA_023333565.1 of Puffinus mauretanicus. Classification (NCBI taxonomy): domain Eukaryota; kingdom Metazoa; phylum Chordata; class Aves; order Procellariiformes; family Procellariidae; genus Puffinus; species Puffinus mauretanicus. The sequence goes on along the minus strand of JAJKFH010001521.1, from coordinate 40,128 downwards.
GGTCATGACCAGCAACTGGAAATGCCCACAGCCAGCACCTCTAGCTCCCAGCAGCCACCAACCCCAGTGCCTAGCACTCAGCACCCAGTCGTGCCAAGCACTCGGACTTGCCCAGCACCCAACACCCCAGTGCTCAGCACCCTGCACCCGGTCGTGTCCAGGGCCCACCACACAGCACCCACACTGCCCAACACCCAGCACCCACACATACCCGGCACAACCAGGGCCCAGCACACAGCACACGCACGTGCCAGGAATCCAGCATCCCCAGAGCACAGCACCCAGCCACCCCAGCACAGCCACCCAGTGCCACATATGCCCAGCAGGAAGCACCGCATATGCCCAGAACCCAGCACCCAGTAGCTCCAGCACCAGGCACCCAGCACCAAGACATACCCTGCACTCAGTTATGCAGAGTACCCAGCAATACCAGGGCCCAGCACCCCAGTACCTAGCACCCAACACTCCCACTGCCCAACACCCACCACCCGGACATGCCCAGCACACAGCACCCCCACCACCCCACACCGCCAGCGCCCACTATGCAGCACCCAGAAATGCCCAGCACCCAACACACCAGAACGCAGCAAACTGGCCCCCCACATCCCCACTGATCAGCACATAGCACCCGGAATGTCCAGCACCCGCAGCGCTCAGCACCCAGCACCTCAGGGCCCAGCAGCCAGCACCACAGTAACCAGCATCCCCAGCGCCCAGCACCCGGTCATGCCAAGCACCTGGACATGCCCAGCACCAAGCACGCCTGTGCCCAGCACACAATAGCCCCAGCACCCAGTAGCCCCAGCACCCAGCATCCAGCAGCAAGAGATACCCTGCACCCGCTTACGCATAGTACCCAGCACCCACAGCGCTCCGCAGCCAGCATCCCCAGTGCTCTGCACCCAGCACACCAGACACCCACCATCCAGCACCCCCACACATCTCACACCCAGCACCCCCAGGGCCCAGTCCCCGCACCCAGACATGCCCAGCACCTGGACATACACAGCACTCAGCACTGTCCTGCTTCCGGCTGGGACAGAGTTAACTTTCTTCCCAGTAGCTTGGGGGGTGGGCTGGCTTTTGGGTTTGGGGTGAGAGGAGCCTTGATGGCCCCTTAATGCTTCGGCTGTTGCTGGGCGGTGCTTGCACCAGGAGACTTTTGTTCTCTCTTTTCGGCCTCCCACAGGAAGCTCGGGGGAGGGGGTTGGGGGGGCGGGGGGTGGGGAGCACATCCGGGGTAGTTGACCTAGCTGGGCAATGGGGTATTCTATTGCATGTGACATCATGCTCAGAATAAAAAAAGGGAGGGGGCGGGGGGGGAACGACTCCCCCCCCCTCCCCCTAGTTCATGACACGCGGTCGGCAGCGGTGAGCAGTTGCATTCTGCATTGCCTGCTTTGTATCGCCTGTTGTTGTTGTTGTTCTCATTGTTATTATTACTGTTCTACTTCGTTTTATTTCAATCATTAAACTGTTTTTATCTCAACCCGGGAGCTTTCCTACTTGTGCCCTCCCGATTCTCTCCCCCATCCCACGGGGTGGGGAGGGAGGAGAGCCAGCAGCTGCGTGAGGTTTATTTGCAGGCTGGGGTTAAACCACGACATGCACCTATCATACCCTCCACCCAGCACCCCCATGGCCCAGCACTCATTCCCGGACATGCGCACAACCCAGCACACCCACCGCCAACACACAGCCCCTGGACATGCCCAGCACCCAGCAGCCCCAGTGCCCAGCACCCAGCAGCCCCAGCACCCAGCATCCAGCAGCAAGAGATACCCTGCACCTGCTTATGCATAATACCCAGCACTCCCAGGGCCCAGCAACCAGCACTTAGCCCCCAGCACCCACACCAGCCAGCACCCAGCAAGGCCGGTGCCCAGCACCCAGCAACCTCAGGGCCCAGAACCCAGCAGCCAGCCATTGCCCAGCACCCGGACATACCCAGCAACCCCAGTGCACAGAACCCAGAAGCCCCAGTGCCCAGAAACCCACCACCCCAGTGTCCAGCACCCAGTACACCCAGGGCCCAGCAACCAACACCCGCACATGCCCAGCACCCCCACCACCCAGCACACCCAAACACCATCACCCCCAGCGCCAAGCACCCAGCACTGCCATTGCCTAGCACCGGGACGTGCCCAGCACCCAGTACCACCACCACCAGTGCACAGTACCAAGCACCCGGATATGCCCCGCACTGAGACATTCCTAGAAGGCAGCTTCCCTGCTCCCCATCGCCCAGGACCTCCAGTGCCCAGCACCGGGACATGCCCAGCACCCACACTGCCCAACACCCAGCACCCACACATACCCAGCACAACCAGGGCTCAGCACATGCACATGCCAGGAATCCAACACCCCCAGAGCACAGCACCCAGCAAACCCAGAGCACACACCTAGCACCGGATATGGCCAGCACCAGGACATACCCTCCACTCAGTTATGCATAGTACCAAGCAATGCCCGGGCCCAGCACCCCCAGTACCTAGCACTCAGCACTCCCACCACCCAATACCCACCACCGGACATACCTAGCAGCCCCACTGCCCATGCCCAGCACCCAGACGTGCCCAGCACCCAAACATGCCCAGCGCCCAACACACCAGAAAGCAGCAAACCAGCCCCCACCATCCCCAGTGATCTGCACATAGCACCCAGCACACACTGCGCTCAGCACCCACCACCCCCAGTGCCCAGAAACCAGCATACCTAATGCCCAGCATCCAGTACCACCACCCCCCCGCACCCCAACTGCCCAGTACCCGCACGCGGATATGCCCAGCACCCGAACATACACAGTACCCCTAGGACCCAGCACTCAGAACTCCAGCGCACTGCACTGTCTTGCTTCCGGCTGGGACAGAGTTAACTTTCTTCCCAGTAGCTTGGGGGGTGGGCTGGCTTTTGGGTTTGGTGTGAGAGGAGCCTTGATGGCCCCTTAATGCTTTGGCTGTTGCTGGGCGGTGCTTGCAACGGGAGACTTTTGTTCTCTCTTTTCAGCCTCCCACAGGAAGCTCGGGGGGGCGTGGGGGGGCGGGGGGTGGGGTGGGGAGCACATCCGGGGTAGTTGACCTAGCTGGGCAATGGGGTATTCTATTGCATGTGACATCATGCTCAGTATAAAAAAAGGGAGGGGGCGGGGGGGGGAACGACTCCCCTCCCCGCCCCCCGTAGTTCATGACACGCTGTCGGCAGCGGTGAGCAGTTGCATTCTGCATTGCCTGCTTTGTATCGTCTGTTGTTGTTGTTGTTCTCATTGTTATTATTACTGTTCTACTTCGTTTTATTTCAGTCATTAAACTGTTTTTATCTCAACCCGGGAGCTGTCCTACTTGTGCCCTCCCGATTCTCTCCCCCATCCCACGGGGTGGGGGGGGAGGAGAGCCAGCGGCTGCGTGGGGTTTATTTGCAGGCTGGGGTTAAACCACGACATGCACCCATCATACCCTCCACCCAGCAACCCCATGGCCCAGCACTCATTCCCGGACATGCGCACAACCCAGCACACCCACCGCCAACACACAGCCCCTGGACATGCCCAGCACCCAGCAGCCCCAGCACCCAGCATCCAGCAGCAAGAGATACCCTGCACCTGCTTCTGCATAATACCCAGCACTCCCAGGGCCCAGCAACCAGCACTTAGCCCCCAGCACCCACACCAGCCAGCACCCAGCAAGGCCCGTGCCCAGCACCCAGCAACCTCAGGGCCCAGAACCCAGCAGCCAGCCATTGCCCAGCACCCGGACATACCCAGCAACCCCAGTGCACAGAACCCAGAAGCCCCAGTGCCCAGAAACCAACCACCCCAGTGTCCAGCACCCAGTACACCCAGGGCCCAGCAACCAACACCGCACATGCCCAGCACCCCCACCACCCAGCACACCCAAACACCATCACCCCCAGCGCCAAGCACCCAGCACTGCCATTGCCTAGCACCGGGACGTGCCCAGCACCCAGTACCACTACCACCAGTGCACAGTACCGAGCACCCGGATATGCCCAGCACTGAGACATTCCTAGAAGGCAGCTTCCCTGCTCCCCATCGCCCAGGACCTCCAGTGCCCAGCACCGGGACATGCCCAGCACCCACACATACCCAGCACAACCAGGGCCCAGCACATGCACATGCCAGGAATCCAACACCCCCAGAGCACAGCACCCAGCAAACCCAGAGCACACACCTAGCACCGGATATGGCCAGCACCAGGACATACCCTCCACTCAGTTACGCATAGTACCAAGCAATGCCAGGGCCCAGCACCCCCAGTACCTAGCACCCAGCCCTCCCACCGCCCAATACCCACCACCGGACATACCCAGCAGCCCCACTGCCCGTGCCCAGCACCCAGACATGCCCAGCACCCAAACATGCCCAGCACCCAAACATGCCCAGCGCCCAACATACCAGAAAGCAGCAAACCAGCCCCCACCATCCCCAGTGATCTGCACATAGCACCCAGCACACGCTGCGCTCAGCACCCACCACCCCCAGTGCCCAGAAACCAGCATACCTAATGCCCAGCATCCAGTACCACCACCCCCAGCACCCCAACTGCCCAGTACCCGCACGCGGATATGCCCAGCACCCGAACATACACAGTACCCCTAGGACCCAGCACTCAGAACTCCAGCGCACTGCACTGTCCTGCTTCCGGCTGGGACAGAGTTAACTTTCTTCCCAGTAGCTTGGGGGCTGGGCTGGCTTTTGGGTTTGGTGTGAGAGGAGCTTTGATGGCCCCTTAATGCTTTGGCTGTTGCTGGGCGGTGCTTGCACCGGGAGACTTTTGTTCTCTCTTTTCGGCCTCCCACAGGAAGCTCAGGGGAGGGGGTTGGGGGGGCGGGGGGTTGGGGGGGGGGGTGGGGAGCACATCCGGGGTAGTTGACCTAGCTGGGCAATGGGGTATTCTATTGCATGTGACATCCTGCTCAGTATACAAAAAGGGAGGGGGCGGGGGGGGAACGACTCCCCCCCCCTCCCCCTAGTTCATGACACGCGGTCGGCAGCGGTGAGCAGTTGCATTCTGCATTGCCTGCTTTGTATCGTCTGTTGTTGTTGTTGTTCTCATTGTTATTATTACTGTTCTGCTTCGTTTTATTTCAATCATTAAACTGTTTTTATCTCAACCCGGGAGCTTTCCTACTTGTGCCCTCCCGATTCTCTCCCCCATCCCACGGGGTGGGGGGGGAGGAGAGCCAGCGGCTGCGTGGGGTTTATTTGCAGGCTGGGGTTAAACCACGACATGCACCCATCATACCCTCCACCCAGCACCCCCATGGCCCAGCACTCATTGCCGGACATGCGCACAACCAAGCACACGCACCGCCAACACACAGCCCCTGGACGTGCCCAGCACCCAGCAGCCCCAGTGCCCAGCACAGCATTGCCCAGCGTCCTCAGCGCCCAGCACCCTCACTGCCCACCACCCAGAACAACAAGTGCCAAGCACACAGCATCTGGACAAGCCCAGCACCGGGACACACCCAGCACCCACAAGACCCAGCACCCGGTCATGACCAGCAACTGGAAATGCCCACAGCCAGCACCTCTAGCTCCCAGCAGCCACCAACCCCAGTGCCTAGCACTCAGCACCCAGTCGTGCCAAGCACTCGGACTTGCCCAGCACCCAACACCCCAGTGCTCAGCACCCCGCACCCGGTCGTGTCCCGGGCCCACCACACAGCACCCACACTGCCCAACACCCAGCACCCACACATACCCGGCACAACCAGGGCCCAGCACACAGCCCACGCACGTGCCAGGAATCCAGCATCCCCAGAGCACAGCACCCAGCCACCCCAGCACAGCCACCCAGCACCGCATATGCCCAGCAGGAAGCACCGCATATGCCCAGAACCCAGCACCCAGTAGCTCCAGCACCAGGCACCCAGCACCAAGACATACCCTGCACTCAGTTATGCAGAGTACCCAGCAATACCAGGGCCCAGCACCCCAGTACCTAGCACCCAACACTCCCACTGCCCAACACCCACCACCCGGACATGCCCAGCACACAGCACCCCCACCACCCCACACCGCCAGCGCCCACTATGCAGCACCCAGAAATGCCCAGCACCCAACACACCAGAACGCAGCAAACTGGCCCCCAACATCCCCACTGATCAGCACATAGCACCCGGAATGTCCAGCACCCGCAGCGCTCAGCACCCAGCACCCTCAGGGCCCAGCAGCCAGCACCACAGTAACCAGCATCCCCAGCGCCCAGCACCCGGTCATGCCAAGCACCTGGACATGCCCAGCACCAAGCACGCCTGTGCCCAGCACACAATAGCCCCAGCACCCAGTAGCCCCAGCACCCAGCATCCAGCAGCAAGAGATACCCTGCACCCGCTTACGCATAGTACCCAGCACCCACAGCGCTCAGCAGCCAGCATCCCCAGTGCTCTGCACCTAGCACACCAGACACCCACCATCCAGCACCCCCACATATCTCACACCCAGCACCCCCAGTGCCCAGTCCCCGCACCCAGACATGCCCAGCACCCGGACATACACAGCACTCAGCACTGTCCTGCTTCCGGCTGGGACAGAGTTAACTTTCTTCCCAGTAGCTTGGGGGGTGGGCTGGCTTTTGGGTTTGGTGTGAGAGGAGCCTTGATGGCCCCTTAACGCTTTGGCTGTTGCTGGGCGGTGCTTGCACCGGGAGACTTTTGTTCTCTCTTTTCGGCCTCCCACAGGAAGCTCGGGGGAGGGGGTTGGGGGGGCGGGGGTTGGGGGGGGGAGCACATCCGGGGTAGTTGACCTAGCTGGGCAATGGGGTATTCTATTGCATGTGACATCATGCTCAGTATAAAAAAAGGGAGGGGGCGGGGCGGGGAACGACTCCCCCCCGCCTCCCCCTAGTTCATGACACGCGGTCGGCAGCGGTGAGCAGTTGCATTCTGCATTGCCTGCTTTGTATCGTCTGTTGTTGTTGTTGTTCTCATTGTTATTATTACTGTTCTACTTCGTTTTATTTCAATCATTAAACTGTTTTTATCTCAACCCGGGAGCTGTCCTACTTGTGCCCTCCCGATTCTCTCCCCCATCCCACGGGGTGGGGGGGGAGGAGAGCCAGCGGCTGCGTGGGGTTTATTTGCAGGCTGGGGTTAAACCACGACATGCACCCATCATACCCTCCACCCAGCACCCCCATGGCCCAGCACTCATTGCCGGACATGCGCACAACCCAGCACACCCACCGCCAACACACAGCCCCTGGACATGCCCAGCACCCAGCAGCCCCAGCACCCAGCATCCAGCAGCAAGAGATACCCTGCACCTGCTTATGCATAATACCCAGCACTCCCAGGGCCCAGCAACCAGCACTTAGCCCCCAGCACCCACACCAGCCAGCACCCAGCAAGGCCGGTGCCCAGCACCCAGCAACCTCAGGGCCCAGAACCCAGCAGCCAGCCATTGCCCAGCACCCGGACATACCCAGCAACCCCAGTGCACAGAACCCAGAAGCCCCAGTGCCCAGAAACCAACCACCCCAGTGTCCAGCACCCAGTACACCCAGGGCCCAGCAACCAACACCCGCACATGCCCAGCACCCCCACCACCCAGCACACCCAAACACCATCACCCCCAGCGCCAAGCACCCAGCACTGCCATTGCCTAGCACCGGGACGTGCCCAGCACCCAGTACCACCACCACCAGTGCACAGTACCAAGCACCCGGATATGCCCAGCACTGAGACATTCCTAGAAGGCAGCTTCCCTGCTCCCCATCGCCCAGGACCTCCAGTGCCCAGCACCGGGACATGCCCAGCACCCACACTGCCCAACACCCAGCACCCACACATACCCAGCACAACCAGGGCCCAGCACATGCACATGCCAGGAATCCAACACCCCCAGAGCACAGCACCCAGCAAACCCAGAGGACACACCTAGCACCGGATATGGCCAGCACCAAGACATACCCTCCACTCAGTTATGCATAGTACCAAGCAATGCCAGGGCCCAGCACTCCCATGGCCCAGCATTGATTCCCACACACGCACACAACCCAGCACACCCACTGCCAATGCACAGCACCTGGACATGCCCAGCAGCCCTGGAGCCCAGCACACAGCACCCAGCATCCCCAGCACCAGGATATGACAAGAAGCCAGTCCCCGCAGTGCCCACCACCCAACACCCCCACCACTCAGCAACGGAACATGCCTAGCAGCAGGCACCACCAATGTATGGCAAGGAGTGCTAGGTGTGGTGGATATGGCACATTTGGGGCGCTGGAGCTGGCTGGCTGTTGGGCAGCAGAGAAGTGTCTATCAAGGGAAGGTGAGAGCCACCAACATCTTTCAGTCCTGCCTGTTAGTTTAAGGGAGCCCGAAGAGGAGATTGACTGCTTTGCAGTTGGGCTCTGGTAAGGTTGCTGGTTGGATGGCAGAGCGACAGCAGCTCCCTCTGAAAGGGCTGCCACGAAAGGCAAGAGCAAGAAACAGCTTTCAAAGCTGGTTCTTTCTGTGTTGGAGCGCCCTCTGGTGGGAAGCCGTTTAGGAAATGGGCTCGAGAGATGGTAAGGCAAAGGTTGATATTTAGGATTGAGAAAAAGGGAGAGGGCTGGTGGGACCGGGAAGGGGCTATTCCTCGTTTGGAGTCCATGTGGTGGTTGGCGTTATCTAATGCAGAAGGGTCTCGTTATCTATGCAGAACCTCAAACTATCCCTTATCCTCATCAGAGGCAAGCTCCGAAACGGCCACACACCTCATCCGGCTCAAGCACAAAAAAAGCAAGGACTGAAGGATGAAGCTGTCCCTCACGATATCTTGGCAGCCTCTTCTCAGCCCCACCAACATCGGGGCTCTGTCTCTGTTCTCCCACTTAGCCTCGACATATCTCTTACCCTCATCAGGGCAAAGCTCCGAAGCGGCCATTCTCCACATGGGGCTTGGCACTGAGATAACCAGGAATCAAGGTTGATGCTGGCCCTCACGATCACTTCGCAGCCCCGTCTCAGCCCCACCAACACCGGGGCTCTGTCTCTGTTCTCCCACTTAGCCTCGACATATCCCTTCCCCTCATCAGGGCAAAGCTCCGAAGCGGCCATTCTCCACATGGAGCTTGGCACTGAGCTAGCCAGGAATCAAGGTTGATGCCGGCCCTCACGATCACTTCGCAGCCCCGTCTCAGCCCCACCAACACCGGGGCTCTGTCTCTGTTCTCCCACTTAGCCTTGACATATCCCTTCCCCTCATCAGGGCAAAGCTCCGAAGCGTCCACCCTCCACATGGGCTTGGCACTGAGAGAGACAGGAATCAAGGTTGATGCTGGCCCTCACGATCACTTCCCAGCCCCGTCTCAGCCCCACCAACACCGGGGCTCTGTATGTCTGCTCGCACCTAACAGCGACCTATCCCTTAACCTCATCGGAGCCAAGCTCCGAAGCGGCCAACCTCCACATGGGGCTTGGCACTGAGAGAGCCAGGAATCAAGGATGATGCTGGCCCTCACGATCACTTCGCAGCCCCGTCTCAGCCCCACCAACACCGGGGCTCTGTCTCTGTTCTCCTACCTAACCTCAACCTAGCCCTGACCCTCACCGGGAACAAAGTCCGAAGCGGCCACCCTCCACGTGTAGCTTGGCACTAAGGTAGCCAGAAATCAAGGTTGATGCTGGCCCTCACCTTTCCTTTGTAGCCGCACAAACACCAGGGCTCTGTCTCTGTTCTCCCACTTTTCCGTGACATATCCCTTCCCCTCATCAGGGCAAAGCTCCGAAGCGGCCACACTCCATATAGGGCTTGGCACTGAATAGCCAGGACTCGCGGATGATCCTGCCCTCACCTTCCTTGGCAGCTTCACCAACACCGGGGCTCTGTCTCTCTTCTCCCACTTAGCCTCGACATATCCCTTACCCTCATCAGGGCAAAGCTCCGCAGCGGCCACCCTCCACATGGGGCTTGGCAGTGAGGTAGTCAGGAATCAAGGTTGATGCTGGTCCTCACGATTACTTCGCAGCCCCGTCTCAGCCCCACCAATACTGGGGCTCTGTGTCTCTGCTCGCACCTAACAGCGACCTATCCCTTAACCTCATCGGAGCCAAGCTCCGCAGCAGCCATTCTCCACATGGGGCTTGGCACTGAGATAGCCATGAATCAAGGATGATGCTGGCCCTCACGATCACTTCGCAGCCCCGTCTCAGCCCCACCAACACCGGTGCTCTGTCTCTGTTCTCCCTCTTAGCCTCGACATATCCCTTCCCCTCATGAGGGCAAAGCTCCGAAGCGGCCATTCTCCACATAGGGCTTGGCACTGAGATAGTCAGGAATCAAGGTTGATGCTGGTCCTCACGATCACTTCGCAGCTCCGTCTCAGCCCCACCAACACCGGGGCGCTGTGTCTCTGCTCGCACCTAACCCTCAACCTAGCTCCTGACCCCTCACCAGGGCCAAGCTCCGGAAGCGGCTACCTCCACATAGTGTTGGCACTAAGGGGAGCCAGAAATCAAGGTTGATGGCCATCACCTTTCCCTTTGGTAGCCCCACCAAACTGAGGCTCTGTCTCTGTTCTCCCACTTATCTCACATATCCCCACCCCTCATCAGGCAAAGCCCGAAGCGCCACGCTCCATATAGGGCTTGGCACTGAATAGCCAGGTCTCTCATGGATGTTGCTGGCCCTCACCTTTCCTTGGTGCCCCACCAACACCGGGCTCTGTGTCTGTTCTCCACCTAACCTCAACTCAGCCCTTCTGACCCTCACCAGGGCCAAGCTCCGAAGTGGACATTCTCCACATAGGGCTGGCACTGAGATAGCCACGAATCAAGGCTAATGCTGGCCCTCACCTTCCGTTTGCAGTCCCTAGGCAGCCCCACCAACACTGGGGCTCTCTGTCTGTTCTCCCTCCTAACCTCAACCTAGCCCTGACCCTCACCAGGGCCAAGCTCCGAAGCGGCCACCCTCCACATGGGGCTTGGCACTAAGGGAGCCAGATATCAAGGTTGATGCTGGCCGTCACCTTTCCTTTGTAGCCCCACCAAATCCGAGGCTCCGTCTCTGTTCTCCCACTTCTCCTCGACATATCCCTTACCCTCATCAGGGCAAAGCTCCGCAGCGGCCGTTCTCCACATAGGGCTGGCACTGAGATAGCCACGAATCAAGGCTAATGCTGGCCCTCACCTTCCGTTTGCAGTCCCTAGGCAGCCCCACCAACACCGGGGCTCTCTGTCTGTTCTCCCACCTAACCTCAACCTAGCCCTGACCCTCAGCAGGGCCAAGCTCCGAAGGGGCCATCGACCACATGGGGCTAGGCACTGAAGTAGCCAGGAACCAAGGCTGATGCTGGCCCTCACGGTCTCTTGGCAGCCCCACCAACACCGGGGCTCTGTGTCTCTGCTCGCACCTAACAGCCACCTATCCCTTAACCTCATCGGCGCCAAGCTCCAAAGCAACCGCTCTGCATGTGGGGCTTAGGCACTTAGGTAGCCATGAATCAGGGTTGATGCTGGACCTCAGGATCACTACGCAGCCCATTCTCAGCCCCACCAACACCGGGGCTCGCTGTCTGTTCTCCCACCTAACCTCAACCTAGCCCTGACCATCACCAGGGCCAAGCTCCAAAGCGGCCATTCTCCACATAGGGCTGGCACTGAGATAGCCACGAATCAAGGCTAATGCTGGCCCTCACCTTCCGTTTGCAGTCCCTAGGCAGCCCCACCAACATCGGGGCTCTCTGTCTGTTCTCCCACCTAACCTCAACCTAGCCCTGACCCTCACCAGGGCCAAGCTCCGAAGCGGCCACCCTCCACATGGGGCTTGGCACTAAGGGAGCCAGAAATCAAGGCTGATGCTGGCCCTCACCTTTCCTTGCTAGCCCCACCAAATCCGAGGCTCTGTCTCTGTTCTCCCACTTATCCTCGACATATCCCTTACCCTCATCAGGGCAAAGCTCCGCAGCGGCCATTCTCCACCTAGGGGTGGCACCGAGATAGACAGGAATCAAGGTTGATGCTGGTCCTCACGATCACTTCGCAGCCCCACCAATACCGGGGCTCTGTGTCTCTGCTCGCACCTAACAGCGACCTATCCCTTAACCTCATCGGTGCCAAGCTCCAAAGCGACCACTCTTGATGTGGGGCTTAGGCACTTAGGTAGCCACGAATCAGGGTTGATGCTGGACCTCACCTTTCCTTGGTAGCCCCATCAAATCCGAGGCTCTGTCTCTGTTCTCCCACTTATCCTCGACATATCCCTTACCCTCATCAGGGCAAAGCTCCGAAGCGGCCACCCACCGCATGGGGCTCAGGCACAGATGTGGCCAGGAATGAAGGCTGATGCTGGCCCTCACGATCTCTTGGCAGCCCCTCCTCAGCCCCACCAACCCCTGCTCCCTTCTCTTTGGTCTCTTCCACCTAAACATCAACCTGCATCTTACCTTCATCACAGCCAGGCTCTGAAACGTCTACCCACCAGATGGCGCTCCAACACAGAGGGAACCAAGATGACTGTTGTTCGCTGCACTCGCCTGCCCTGGCCGCCCTTTGAGGTCCCCACCAACACCGGGGCTATGCGCTTGCCGTAGCACTCAACCATCAACCTTGCCGCAGCCCAACTGCAAAGCAGACAAGCGCCCCGTCGAGCTCCCACACACATTTAGCCAGGACTGAAATATGTTCGCGGCGCTCACCTTCCTTTTACAGCCCCTTCTCAGCTGCCCAGCACCCAGCCATCTCCAGCACCGCAAATGCGCAACATCCAGCACACCTAGCAGCCCTTGGGATCATTGGCAGTGCTTGGTGCTGGGCATGGGTCACTGCTGGGTCGTGGGGGTACTGTGTGCTAGGCCCTGAGTGGAGTGGGTTCTGGACAGGTCTGGGTGCTGCGGTTGCTGGGTGTTGGGCATATCTGGGTGCTCGACATGTCCCTTTGCTGGGCACTGGGAGGATTTGGTGCTGGGAATGGGCAGGTGATGATCGTGTCTGGGTGGTGGATGCTGGCTACAGGCAGTGCTGGGCACTGGGAGGATTTGGTGCTGGGAATGGGCAGGTGATGATCGTGTCTGGGTGGTGGATGCTGGCTACAGGCAGTGCTGGGCACTGGCTGCGCTGGGTGCTGGTCACTGGGGGTACTGGGTTCTAGGCACTGGGCGTGCGGGGTGCTGGACATCTCTGAGTGCTGAGCATGTCCAAGTGATGGGTCGTGGGCACTGGGACTGCTGGGCAGTGGGGTGCTGGGGACTATGCATATCAGGGTGCCTGGCACGCCTGTGTACTGAGTGCTTGGTGCTGGGTTCTGGAGGCTGGCTGGTGGGCATTGTCTGTGTGCTGGTTATTGGGCACTGGCGGTGGTAGGCATGGGAGTGCTTGTTGCTGGGCATTTTCTGATCCTGGCTGTTGGGGGCGCTGAGCACTGGACATGTCTGGGTGATGGATGGAGGGAGTTTTGGGTGCTGGGCACTAGGGGTGCCGGCTAGTGGGTATGTCCGTGTGCTGGGCATGTCCATATGCCGGATGCTGTGCGCTGGGGATGCTGGGCACTGGGGTTAGTGGGTGCTGTACAGTGGGGTTGCTGGGTGCTGGGCGGCGCGACTGCTGGGGGCTGGGAGTGCTGGGTACTATGCATAAGCGGGTGCAGGGTATGTCTTGCTGCTGGATGGTGGGTTCTGGGGCTACTGGGAGCTGGGGGTATTGGGTGCTGGGCACTGGGGTTGCTGGGTGCTGAGTCCTGTGGGTGCTGGTTGCTGGGCCCTGGGAGTGCTGGGTACTATGCATAAGCGGGTGCGGGGTATGTCTTGCTGCTGGGTGCTGGGGGTATTGGGTGTTGGCCACTGGGCTGTTGGGTGCTGGGCATGTCCTCATCCTTGGCATGACTGATGCTGGGCACTGGGGGTGCTGGCTGCTGGGAGCTAGGGGTGCTGGCTGTGGGCATTTCAGTTGCTGGACATGACCAGGTGCTGGGCGTGTCCAGGTGCTGGGCATGTGCAGATGCTGTGTGCTCGGCACTTGGGGTTCTGGGTGGTGGGCAGGGAGGGTGCTGGACGCTGGGGATGCTGGCTGTTGCGGTGCTGGGGCTGCTGAGTGGTGGGCATGTCCAGGTGCTGTTTGTTGGCGGTTGGGGTGCTGGGTTGTGCGCCTGTCCGGGAGTTAGTGCTGGGCCCTGGGGGTGCTGTGTATGTCCGAGTGCTGGCCATGTCTGGATGCTGGCTAAACGGGTTCTTGGGCTGTGGGGGTGTTCGGTATGCTGGTTTCTGGGCACTGGGGAGGTGCTGGCTGCGAGACCTGTATGGTGGTGGGTGTTTGGTGTACTGGGTGCAGGGCACTGGGCGTGCTGGGTGCTGGGCATGTCTGGGTGCTATGTGCTGATCACTGGGGATGTTGGGGCTGGTTTGCTGTGTTCTGGTGTGTAGCGTGCTGGGCATGTTTGGGTGCTGGGCATGTCCAGGTGCTGGGTACTGGGCGCTGGGCGGGGGGGGGGGGTGGTCCCTGGGGGTGCTGTGTGCTGGGCATGTCCGGGGGGTGGGTGTTGGGCAGTGGGGTTGCTGGGTGCTGGGAATGTGCGGGTGCTGGGTGCTGGGAATGTGCGGGTGCTGGGGGCTGGGCCCTGAGGTTGCTGGGGGCTGGACACTCGGGTTGCTGGGTGCTGGCTGGTGCGGTTGCGGGGCCCTGGTATTGCTGGGTACTATGCATAACTGAGTGCAGGGTATCTCTTGGTGCTGGAGGTACTGGGTGCTGGGCATATCCGTGCTGGGTCTGTGCTCTGGAGTTGCTGGGTTCTGTGCTCTGGGGGTGCTTGTTTCTTGGCACGTGCGTGTGCTGTGTGCTCTGCCCTGGTTGTGCTGGGTATGTGTGGGTGTTGGGCAGTGTGGGTGCTGTGTGGTGGGCGCTGGGCATGTCTGGGTGCTGGGTGATGGGCACTGGAGGTTCTGGGCGATGGGGAGCAGGGAAGCTGCCTGCTAGGCATGTCTGAGTGCTGGGCATGTCCGGGTGCTGGGTACTGTGCGCTGGCAGTGGTGGGCGGTGGTGGTGCTGGGTGCTGGGCATGTCCGGGTGCTAGGCAATGGCGGTGCTGGGTGCTTGGCGCTGGGGGTGATGGTCTTTGGGTGTGCTGGGTGCTGGGCATGTCCCTGTGCTGGGTGGTGGGGGTGCTGGGCATGTGCGGGTGTTGGTTGCCGGGCCCTGGGTGTACTGGGTGCTGGACGCTGGGGTGGTTGGTTTCTGGGCGCTGGGGGTGCTGGGTTCTGTGCCCCTGTGTTGCTGGGTGCTGAGCATGTCCGGGTGCTGGCCATGTCTAAGTGCAGTGTGCTGGGCAACTGGGTGCTGGGGGGTGGGGGTGCTGGACGCTGAGTGTTGGGTATGCCGGTTTCTGGGCACTGGGCGGAAGTGTGTGAGACCTGTGGGGGTGTTGTATGGTGGGTGTTTGGGGTGCTGAGCGCTGCAGGTGCTGGGCATGTCCAGGTGCTATGTGCTGATCACTGGGGTTCTTGGGGGCTGGTTTGCTGTGTTCTGGTGTGTTGGGCGCTGGGCATGTTTGTCTGGGTGCTGGGCATGTCTGGGTGCTGGGTACTGGGAACTGGCAGTGTTGGGGCGGTGCGGGTGCTGTGTGCTGGGCATGTCGGGGTGCTGGGTACTGGGCTGTGGGAGTGCTGGGTGCTAGGTGCTGGGCCCTGGCATTGCTGGGTAATATGCAAAACTGAGTGCAGGGTATGTCTTGGTGCTGGATGCTTGGTGCTGGAGGTACCGGGTGTTGGGCATATGCAGTGCTGGGTGTTGGGCATATGCGGTGCTGGGTAGCTGTGCTGGGGTTGCTGGGTGTTGTGCTGTGAGGGTGCTGGATTCCTGGCACATGCGTGTACTGTGTGCTGGGCCCTGGTTGTGCCGGGTATGTGTGGGTGCTGGGTGTTGGGCACTGGGGGTGGTGGTGCTAGGTGCTGGGCATGTCTGGGTGCTGAGCAATGGTGGTGCTGGGTGCTTGGCGCTTGGGGGTGGTGGTCCCTGGGGCTGCTGTGTGCTGGGCATGTCGGGGTGTTGGGTTTTGGGCGGTGGGGGTGCTGGGTGCTGGGCGTGTGCGTGTGTTGGTTGCTGGACCCTGGCGTGCTGGGCGCTGGGGCTATCGGTTACTGGGTGCTGGGGGTGCTGGGTTCAATGCAGCGTATGCAGGTCCTGGGCAGTGGGTGTGCTGGAAGGTGGGTGTTGGGTATGCTGGTTCCTGCCACTGCGGGTGCTGGGTGTGAGACTTGTGGGCGTGCTGGATGGTGGGTGTTTGGTGTGCACCCTCACTGCCCACTACCCAGAACCCCAAGTGCCGAGCACACAGCATCCGGATGCGCCCAGCACCTGCACACGCCCAGCACCCACAAGACCCAACAAACAGCACCTGGTCATGACCAGTACCTGCAAATGCCCACAGCCAGCACCCCTAGCTCCCCGCACCCAGCACTCCCAGGGCCCAGCACTCATTCCCGGACATGCGCACAACCCAGCACACCCACCGCCAACACACAGCATCGAGACATGCCCAGCACCCAGCAGCCCTAGTGCCCAGCATCCACCAGCAAGACATACCCTGCACCCAATTATGCATGGTACCCAGCACCCCCAGGGCCCAGCAACCAGTAGCCCCAGTACCTCGGCTCGCTTCTGTAATTCTACACAATGAAGACTTGTGGCTTAGAAGTTAGGTAACTAGCAGGTGTGGTGTTTGCAGGTGTGTAGAATTGTAGTCGAAATCGGGTCTCCTGGAAGCATTGTTAGACTCTAGTGAAGAGTAACCTTGGAAACGAGAACTGTAAACAAACGTGGTCCAGACGCGGCTCGGAGACAAACCTCGACCTTACAAGGAAAGAAAGGAACAGGTTCATGAAGAGTTCACTACCCCGCCGACCACCCGAGACCACCCGAGACCCTCAAGGAGACCCTAAAGGTTTTAGTGCGCATGTGTCTAGGATGATGTAATATTATAATCGGCTCTCGGAAATTTAAGGAATATTTAAGAAATTTAAGGAATATTTAAGAGAAACTTAAAATATGTATGAGAAGCATGGATACAAACAGAAAGGTGATTAGACCCGGTGTGCTTCATTTGTGGCAAGTCCACCGAGCACCCAGGCCTGAATAAAACAATCTCTCTCCTGAGCGTGTGGAATTGGTTCCTTCCACGCCAGGCAGGAATCCGCTTTTCGGACAACACCTAGCCCCCAGCACCCGCACCAGCAGCACCAGCAAGCCCAGTGCCCAGCACGCAGCAACCTCAGGGCCCAGCACCCAGCCATGCCCGCCACCCGGACATGAACAGCACCCAGCACCCCCAGCGCCCAGAAACCAACACACGCACACACCCAGCACCCAGCACGCCCACTGCCCAAAACCCAGCAGCCCAACATGCCCAGCACACAGCACCACCACCGCCCACCCCCCCCACTGCCCAGTACCCAGCACCCACACATGCCCAGCACCCAGACACGCCCAGCAGGCAGCTTCTCTGCTGCCCACCGCCCAGCATCCCGACCGCCCAGCACCCAGGGCCCGCCACACAGCACCCACACTGCCCAACACCCAGCACCCACACATACCCGGCACAACCAGGGCCCAGCACACAGCACACGCACGTGCCAGGAATCCAGCACCCTCACAGCACAGCACCCAGCAACCCCAGCACAGCCACCCAGCACCGCATATGCCCAGCACCTAGCACCGCATATGCCCAGCACCCATTACCTCCAGCACCCAGCACCAAGACATACCCTGCAGTCAGTTATGTGTAGTACCCAGCAATACCAGGGCCCAGCACCCCAGTACCTAGCACCCAGCACTCCCACTGCCCAACACTCACCACCTGGACGTGCCCAGCACACAGCACCCCCACTGCCCCACACAGCCAGCGCCCAGTACCCAGACATGCCCAGCACCCAAACATGCCCAGCACTCAACACACCACTGCCCAGATCCCAGCAAACCAGCCCCCAACATCTCCAGCGATCAGCACATAGCACGCGGAAATGCCCAGCACCCAGCACCCGCAGCGCCCAGCACACACCACCCCCAGTGCTCTGTACCCAGCACACCAAACACCCACCATCCAGCACCCCCACACATCTCACACCCAGCACCCCCAGTGCCCAGCAACCAGCATACCTAACACCCACCATCCAGCACCCCCACACATCTCACACCCAGCACCCCCAGTGCCCAGCAACCAGCATACCAACACCCACCATCCAGCTCCCCCACCACCCAGCACCCCCAGTGCCCAGTCCCCGCACCCAGACATGCCCAGCACCCGGACATACACAGCACTCAGCACTGTCCTGCTTCCGGCTGGGACAGAGTTAACTTTCTTCCCAGTAGCTTGGGGGGTGGGCTGGCTTTTGGGTTTGGTGTGAGAGGAGCCTTGATGGCCCCTTAATGCTTTGGCTGTTGCTGGGCGGTGCTTGCACCGGGAGACTTTTGTTCTCTCTTTTCGGCCTCCCACAGGAAGCTCGGGGGAGGGGGTTGGGGGGCGGGGGGGGGGGGGAGCACATCCGGGGTAGTTGACCTAGCTGGGCAATGGGGTATTCTATTGCATGTGACATCATGCTCAGTATAAAAAAAGGGAGGGGGCGGGGGGGGAACGACTCCCCCCCCCCCCCCTAGTTCATGACACGCGGTCGGCAGCGGTGAGCAGTTGCATTCTGCATTGCCTGCTTTGTATCGTCTGTTGTTGTTGTTGTTCTCATTGTTATTATTACTGTTCTACTTCGTTTTATTTCAATCATTAAACTGTTTTTATCTCAACCCGGGAGCTTTCCTACTTGTGCCCTCCCGATTCTCTCCCCCATCCCACGGGGTGGGGGGGAGGAGAGCCAGCGGCTGCGTGGGGTTTATTTGCAGGCTGGGGTTAAACCACGACATGCACCCATCATACCCTCCACCCAGCACCCCCATGGCCCAGCACTCATTGCCGGACATGCGCACAACCCAGCACACCCACCGCCAACACACAGCCCCTGGACATGCCCAGCACCCAGCAGCCCCAGCACCCAGCATCCAGCAGCAAGAGATACCCTGCACCTGCTTATGCATAATACCCAGCACTCCCAGGGCCCAGCAACCAGCACTTAGCCCCCAGCACCCACACCAGCCAGCACCCAGCAAGGCCGGTGCCCAGCACCCAGCAACCTCAGGGCCCAGAACCCAGCAGCCAGCCATTGCCCAGCACCCGGACATACCCAGCAACCCCAGTGCACAGAACCCAGAAGCCCCAGTGCCCAGAAACCAACCACCCCAGTGTCCAGCACCCAGTACACCCAGGGCCCAGCAACCAACACCCGCACATGCCCAGCACCCCCACCACCCAGCACACCCAAACACCATCACCCCCAGCGCCAAGCACCCAGCACTGCCATTGCCTAGCACCGGGACGTGCCCAGCACCCAGTACCACCACCACCAGTGCACAGTACCGAGCTCCCGGATATGCCCAGCACTGAGACATTCCTAGAAGGCAGCTTCCCTGCTCCCCATCGCCCAGGACCTCCAGTGCCCAGCACCGGGACATGCCCAGCACCCAGCACAACCAGGGCCCAGCACATGCACATGCCAGGAATCCAACACCCCCAGAGCACAGCACCCAGCAAACCCAGAGCACACACCTAGCACCGGATATGGCCAGCACCAGGACATACCCTCCACTCAGTTATGCATAGTACCAAGCAATGCCAGGGCCCCGCACCCCCAGTACCTAGCACTCAGCACTCCCACCACCCAATACCCACCACCGGACATACCTAGCAGCCCCACTGCCCGTGCCCAGCACCCAGACGTGCCCAGCACCCAAACATGCCCAGTGCCCAACACACCAGAAAGCAGCAAACCAGCCCCCACCATCCCCAGTGATCTGCACATAGCACCCAGCACACACTGTGCTCAGCACCCACCACCCCCAGTGCCCAGAAACCAGCATACCTAATGCCCAGCATCCAGTACCACCACCCCCCAGCACCCCAACTGCCCAGTACCCACACGCGGATATGCCCAGCACCCGAACATACACAGTACCCCTAGGACCCAGCACTCAGAACTCCAGCGCACTGCACTGTCCTGCTTCCGGCTGGGACAGAGTTAACTTTCTTCCCAGTAGCTCGGGGGGTGGGCTGGCTTTTGGGTGTGGTGTGAGAGGAGCCTTGATGGCCCCTTAATGCTTTGGCTGTTGCTGGGCGGTGCTTGCACCGGGAGACTTTTGTTCTCTCTTTTCGGCCTCCCACAGGAAGCTCGGGGAGGGGGTTGGGGGGGCGGGGGGTGGGGAGCACATCCGGGGTAGTTGACCTAGCTGGGTAATGGGGTATTCTATTGCATGTGACATCATGCTCAGAATAAAAAAAGGGAGGGGGCGGGGGGGGAACGACTCCCCACCTCCCCCCCCCCCTAGTTCATGACACGCGGGCGGCAGTGGTGAGCAGTTGCATTCTGCATTGCCTGCTTTGTATCGTCTGTTGTTGTTGTTGTTCTCATTGTTATTATTACTGTTCTACTTCGTTTTATTTCAATCATTAAACTGTTTTTATCTCAACCCGGGAGCTGTCCTACTTGTGCCCTCCCGATTCTCTCCCTCATCCCACGGGGTGGGGGGGGAGGAGAGCCAGCGGCTGCGTGGGGTTTATTTGCAGGCTGGGGTTAAACCACGACATGCACCCATCATACCCTCCACCCAGCACCCCCATGGCCCAGCACTCATTGCCGGACATGCGCACAACCCAGCACACCCACCGCCAACACACAGCCCCTGGACGTGCCCAGCACCCAGCAGCCCCAGTGCCCAGCACCGCATTGCCCAGCATCCCCAGCGCCCAGCACCCTCACTGCCCACCACCCAGAATAACAAGTGCCAAGCACACAGCATCTGGACATGCCCAGCACCGGGACACACCCAGCACCCACAAGACCCAGCACCCGGTCATGACCAGCAACTGGAAATGCCCACAGCCAGCACCTCTAGCTCCCAGCAGCCACCAACCCCAGTGCCTAGCACTCAGCACCCAGTCGTGCCAAGCACTCGGACTTGCCCAGCACCCAACACCCCAGTGCTCAGCACCCCGCACCCGGTCGTGTCCAGGGCCCACCACACAGCACCCACACTGCCCAACACCCAGCACCCACACATACCCGGCACAACCAGGGCCCAGCACACAGCCCACGCACGTGCCAGGAATCCAGCATCCCCAGAGCACAGCACCCAGCCACCCCAGCACAGCCACCCAGCACCGCATATGCCCAGCAGGAAGCACCGCATATGCCCAGAACCCAGCACCCAGTAGCTCCAGCACCAGGCACCCAGCACCAAGACATACCCTGCACTCAGTTATGCAGAGTACCCAGCAATACCAGGGCCCAGCACCCCAGTACCTAGCACCCAACACTCCCACTGCCCAACACCCACCACCCGGACATGCCCAGCACACAGCACCCCCACCACCCCACACCGCCAGCGCCCACTATGCAGCACCCAGAAATGCCCAGCACCCAACACACCAGAACGCAGCAAACTGGCCCCCAACATCCCCACTGATCAGCACATAGCACCCGGAATGTCCAGCACCCGCAGCGCTCAGCACCCAGCACCCTCAGGGCCCAGCAGCCAGCACCACAGTAACCAGCATCCCCAGCGCCCAGCACCCGGTCATGCCAAGCACCTGGACATGCCCAGCACCAAGCACGCCTGTGCCCAGCACACAATCGCCCCAGCACCCAGTAGCCCCAGCACCCAGCATCCAGCAGCAAGAGATACCCTGCACCCGCTTACGCATAGTACCCAGCACCCACAGCGCTCAGCAGCCAGCATCCCCAGTGCTCTGCACCCAGCACACCAGACACCCACCATCCAGCAACCCCACATATCTCACACCCAGCACCCCCAGTGCCCAGTCCCCGCACCCAGACATGCCCAGCACCCGGACATACACAGCACTCAGCACTGTCCTGCTTCCGGCTGGGACAGAGTTAACTTTCTTCCCAGTAGCTTAGGGGGTGGGCTGGCTTTTGGGTTTGGTGTGAGAGGAGCCTTGATGGCCCCTTAACGCTTTGGCTGTTGCTGGGCGGTGCTTGCACCGGGAGACTTTTGTTCTCTCTTTTCGGCCTCCCACAGGAAGCTCGGGGGAGGGGGTTGGGGGGGCGGGGGGTTGGGGGGGCGGGGGGGGGTGGGGAGCACATCCGGGGTAGTTGACCTAGCTGGGCAATGGGGTATTCTATTGCATGTGACATCATGCTCAGTATACAAAAAGGGAGGGGGCGGGGGGGGGAACGACTCCCCCCCCCTCCCCCTAGTTCATGACACGTGGTCGGCAGCGGTGAGCAGTTGCATTCTGCATTGCCTGCTTTGTATCGTCTGTTGTTGTTGTTGTTGTTCTCATTGTTATTATTACTGTTCTACTTCGTTTTATTTCAATCATTAAACTGTTTTTATCTCAACCCGGGAGCTTTCCTACTTGTGCCTTCTCGATTCTCTCCCCCATCCCACGGGGTGGGGGGGGAGGAGAGCCAGCGGCTGCGTGGGGTTTATTTGCAGGCTGGGGTTAAACCATGACATGCACCCATCATACCCTCCACCCAGCACTCCCCATGGCCCAACACTCATTCCCGGACATGCGCACAACCCAGCACACCCACCGCCAACACACAGCCCCTGGACATGCCCAGCACCCAGCAGCCCCAGCACCCAGCATCCAGCAGCAAGAGATACCCTGCACCTGCTTATGCATAGTACCCAGCACTCCCAGGGCCCAGCAACCAGCACTTAGCCCCCAGCACCCACACCAGCCAGCACCCAGCAAGGCCGGTGCCCAGCACCCAGCAACCTCAGGGCCCAGAACCCAGCAGCCAGCCATTGCCCAGCACCCGGACATACCCAGCAACCCCAGTGCACAGAACCCAGAAGCCCCAGTGCCCAGGAACCAACCACCCCAGTGTCCAGCACCCAGTACACCCAGGGCCCAGCAACCAACACCCGCACATGCCCAGCACCCCCACCACCCAGCACACCCAAACACCATCACCCCCAGCGCCAAGCACCCAGCACTGCCATTGCCTAGCACCGGGACGTGCCCAGCACCCAGTACCACCACCACCAGTGCACAGTACCAAGCACCCGGATATGCCCAGCACTGAGACATTCCTAGAAGGCAGCTTCCCTGCTCCCCATCGCCCAGGACCTCCAGTGCCCAGCACTGGGACATGCCCAGCACCCACACTGCCCAACACCCAGCACCCACACATACCCAGCACAACCAGGGCCCAGCACATGCACATGCCAGGAATCCAACACCCCCAGAGCACAGCACCCAGCAAACCCAGAGCACACACCTAGCACTGGATATGGCCAGCACCAGGACATACCCTCCACTCAGTTATGCATAGTACCAAGCAATGCCAGGGCCCAGCACCCCCAGTACCTAGCACTCAGCACTCCCACCACCCAATACCCACCACCGGACATACCTAGCAGCCCCACTGCCCGTGCCCAGCACCCAGACATGCCCAGCACCCAAACATGCCCAGTGCCCAACACACCAGAAAGCAGCAAACCAGCCCCCACCATCCCCAGTGATCTGCACATAGCACCCAGCACACGCTGCGCTCAGCACCCACCACCCCCAGTGCCCAGAAACCAGCATACCTAATGCCCAGCATCCAGTACCACCACCCCCCAGCACCCCAACTCCCCAGTACCCGCACGCGGATATGCCCAGCACCTGAACATACACAGTACCCCTAGGACCCAGCACTCAGAACTCCAGCGCACTGCACTGTCCTGCTTCCGGCTGGGACAGAGTTAACTTTCTTCCCAGTAGCTTGCGGGGTGGGCTGGCTTTTGGGTTTGGTGTGAGAGGAGCCTTGATGGCCCCTTAATGCTTTGGCTGTTGCTGGGCGGTGCTTGCACCGGGAGACTTTTGTTCTCTGTTTTCGGCCTCCCACAGGAGGCTCGGGGGAGGGGGTTGGGGGGGGTGGGGAGCACATCCGGGGTAGTTGACCTAGCTGGCCAATGGGGTATTCTATTGCATGTGACATCATGCCCAGAATAAAAAAAGGGAGGGGGCGGGGGGGGAACGACTCCCCCCCCCTCCCCCTAGTTCATGACACGTGGTCGGCAGCGGTGAGCAGTTGCATTCTGCATTGCCTGCTTTGTATCGTCTGTTGTTGTTGTTGTTCTCATTGTTATTATTACTGTTCTACCTCGTTTTATTTCAATCATTAAACTGTTTTTATCTCAACCCGGGAGCTTTCCTACTTGTGCCCTCCCGATTCTCTCCCCCATCCCATGGGGTGGGGGGGGAGGAGAGCCAGCGGCTGCGTGGGGTTTATTTGCAGGCTGGGGTTAAACCACGACATGCACCCATCATACCCAGCGCATGGCCCAACTCGATGGGACATGCGCTGTCTTACCCTACCAACGCATTTCAGACGTGCCCAGCACCCAGCAGCCCCAGTGCCCAGCACTGCATTGCCCAGCATCCCCAGCGCCCAGCACCCTCACTGCCCACCACCCAGAACAACAAGTGCCAAGCACACAGCATCTGGACATGCCCAGCACCGGGACACACCCAGCACCCGGTCATGACCAGCAACTGGAAATGCCCACAGCCAGCACCTCTAGCTCCCAGCAGCCACCAACCCCAGTGCCTAGCACTCAGCACTCGGACTTGCCCAGCACCCAACACCCCAGTGCTCAGCACCCCGCACCCGGTCGTGTCCAGGGCCCACCACACAGCACCCACACTGCCCAACACCCAGCACCCACACATACCCCGCACAACCAGGGCCCAGCACACAGCACACGCACGTGCCAGGAATCCAGCATCCCCAGAGCACAGCACCCAGCCACCCCAGCACAGCCACCCAGCACCGCATATGCCCAGCAGCAAGCACCGCATATGCCCAGAACCCAGCACCCAGTAGCTCCAGCACCAGGCACCCAGCACCAAGACATACCCTGCACTCAGATATGCAGAGTACCCAGCAATACCAGGGCCCAGCACCCCAGTCCCTAGCACCCAACACTCCCACTGCCCAACACCCACCACCCGGACATGCCCAGCACACAGCACCCCCACCCCCCCACCCCGCCAGCGCCCACTATGCAGCACCCAGAAATGCCCAGCACCCAACACACCAGAACGCAGCAAACTGGCCCCCAACATCCCCACTGATCAGCACATAGCACCCGGAATGTCCAGCACCCGCAGCGCTCAGCACCCAGCACCCTCAGGGCCCAGCAGCCAGCACCACAGTAACCAGCATCCCCAGCGCCCAGCACCCTCACTGCCCACCACCCAGAACAACAAGTGCCAAGCACACAGCATCTGGACATGCCCAGCACCGGGACACACCCAGCACCCACAAGACCCAGCACCCGGTCATGACCAGCAACTGGAAATGCCCACAGCCAGCACCTCTAGCTCCCAGCAGCCACCAACCCCAGTGCCTAGCACTCAGCACCCAGTCGTGCCAAGCACTCGGATTTGCCCAGCACCCAACACCCCAGTGCTCAGCACCCCGCACCCGGTCATGTCCAGGGCCCACCACACAGCACCCACACTTTCCAACACCCAGCACCCACACATACCCGGCACAACCAGGGCTCAGCACATGCACATGCCAGGAATCCAACACCCCCAGAGCACAGCACCCAGCAAACCCAGAGCACACACCTAGCACCGGATATGGCCAGCACCAGGACATACCCTCCACTCAGTTATGCATAGTACCAAGCAATGCCAGGGCCCAGCACTCCCGTGGCCCAGCATTGATTCCCACACACGCACACAACCCAGCACACCCACTGCCAATGCACAGCACCTGGACATGCCCAGCAGCCCCGGAGCCCAGCACACAGCACCCAGCATCCCCAGCACCAGGATATGACAAGAAGCCAGTCCCCGCAGTGCCCACCACCCAACACCCCCACCACTCAGCAACGGAACATGCCTAGGAGCAGGCACCACCAATGTGTAGCAAGGAGTGCTAGGTGTGGTGGATATGGCACATTTGGGGCGCTGGAGCTGGCTGGCTGTTGGGCAGCAGAGAAGTGTCTATCAAGGGAAGGTGAGAGCCACCAACATCTTTCAGTCCTGCCTGTTAGTTTATGGGAGCCCGAAGAGGAGATCGACTGCTTTGCAGTTGGGCTCTGGTAAGGTTGATGGTTGGATGGCAGAGCGAGAGCAGCTCCCTCTGAAAGAGCTGCCACGAAAGGCAAGAGCAAGAAACAGCTTTCAATGCTGGTTCTTTCTGTGTTGGAGCGCCCTCTGGTGGGAAGCCGTTTAGGAAATGGGCTCGAGAGATGGTAAGGCAAAGGTGGATATTTAGGTTTGAGAATAAGGGAGAGGGCTGGTGGGACCGGGAAGGGGCTATTCCTCGTTTGGAGTCCATGTGGTGGGTGGCGTTATCTAATGCAGAAGGGTCTCGTTATCTATGCAGAACCTCAAACAAACCCTTATCCTCATCAGAGGCAAGCTCTGAAACGACCACCCACCTCATCCGGCTCAGGCACAAAAAAAGCAAGGACTGAAGGATGATGCTGTCCCTCACGATATCTTGGCAGTCTCTTCTCAGCCCCACCAACATCGGGGCTCTGTCTCTGTTCTCCCACTTAGCCTCGACATATCTCTTACCCTCATCAGGGCAAAGCTCCGAAGCGGCCACCCTCCACATGGGGCTTGGCACAGAGATAGCCAGGAATCAAGGATGATGCTGGCCCTCACGATCACTTCTCAGCCCCGTCTCAGCCCACCAACACCGGAGCTCTGTCTCTGTTCTCCCACTTTTCCGTTACATATCCCTTACCCTCATCAAGGCAAAGCTCCGCAGCGGCCATACTCCACATAGGGCTTGGCACTGAGAGAGCCAGGAATCAAGGTTGATGCTGGCCCTCACGATCACTTCGCAGCCCCGTCTCAGCCCCACCAACACCGGGGCTCTCTGTCTGTTCTCCCACCTAACCTCAACCTAGCCCTGACCCTCACTGGGAACAAAGTCCGTAGCGGCCGCCGTCCACGTGGAGCTTGGCACTAAGGTAGCCAGAAATCAATGCTGATGCTGGTCCTCACCTTTCCTTTGTAGCCCCACCAAAACCGGGGCTCTGTCTCTGATCTCCCACTTAGCCTCTACATATCCCATCCCCTCATCAGGGCAAAGCTCCAAAGCGGCCACCCTCCACATGGGGCTTGGCACTGAGAGAGCCAGGAATCAAGGTTGATGCCGGCCCTCACGATCACTTCGCAGCCCCGTCTCAGCCCCACCAATACCGGGGCTCTGTATCTCTGCTCGTACCTAACAGCGACCTATCCCTTAACCTCATCGGAGCCAAGCTCCGAAGCGGCCACCCTCCACATGGGGCTTGACACTGAGAGAGCCATGAATCAAGGATGATGCTGGCCCTCACGATCACTTCGCAGCCCCGTCTCAGCCCCACCAACACCGGGGCTCTGTCTCTGTTCTCCCACTTAGCCTCGACATATCCATTACCCTCACCAGGGCAAAGCTCCGAAGCGGCCGTTCTCCACATGGGGCTTGGCACTGAGCTATCCAGGAATCAAGGATGATGCCGGCCCTCACGATCACTTCGCAGCCCCGTCTCAGCCCCACCAACACCGGGGCTCTGTCTCTGTTCTCCCACTTAGCCTCGACATATCCCTTCCCCTCATCAGGGCAAAGCTCCGAAGCGGCCACCCACCACATTGGGCTCAGGCACAGAAGTGGCCAGTAATGAAGGCTGATGCTGGCCCTCACGATCTCTTGGCAGCCCCTCCTCAGCCCCACCAACCCCTGCTCCCTTCTCTTTGGTCTCTTCCACCTAAACATCAACCTGCATCTTACCTTCATCAGAGCCAGGCTCTGAAACGTCTACCCACCAGATGGCGCTCCAACACAGAGGGAACCAAGATGACTGTTGTTCGTTGCACTCGCCTGCCCTGGCCGCCCTTTGAGGTCCCCACCAACACCGGGCTATGCGCTTGCCGTAGCACTCAACCATCAACCTTGCCGCAGCCCAACTGCAAAGCAGACAAGCGCCCCGTCGAGCTCCCACACACATTTAGCCAGGACTGAAATATGTTCGCGGCGCTCACCTTCCCTTTACAGCCCCTTCTCAGCTACCCAGCACCCAGCCATCTCCAGCACCGCAAATGCGCAACATCCAGCACACCTAGCCCCCCTTGGGATCATTGGCAGTGCTTGGTGCTGGGCATGGGTCGGTGCTGGGTCGTGGGGGTACTGTGTGCTAGGCCCTGAGTGGAGTGGGTTCTGGACAGGGCTGGGTGCTGCGGTTGCTGGGTGTTGGGCATATCTGGGTGCTCGACATGTCCCTGTGCTGGGCACTGGGAGGATTTGGTGCTGGGAATGGGCAGGTGATGATCGGGTCTGGGTGGTGGATGCTGGCTACAGGCAGTGCTGGGCACTGGCTGCGCTGGGTGCTGGTCACTGGGGGTACTGGGTTCTAGGCACTGGGCGTGCAGAGTGCTGGACATCTCTGAGTGCCGAGCATGTCCAAGTGATGGGTCGTGGGCACTGGGACTGCTGGGCAGTGGGGTGCTGGGGACTATGCATATCAGGGTGCCTGGCACGCCTGTGTACTGAGTGCTTGGTGCTGGGTTCTGGATGCTGGCTGTTGGGCATTGTCTCTGTGCTGGTTATTGGGCACTGGCGGTGGTAGGCATGGGAGTGCTTGTTGCTGGGCATTTTCTGATCCTGGCTGTTGGGGGCGCTGAGCACTGGACATGTCTGGGTGATGGATGGAGGGAGTTTTGGGTGCTGGGCACTAAGGGTGCTGGCTAGTGGGTATGTCCGTGTGCTGGGCATGTCCATATGCCGGATGCTGTGCGCTGGGGATGCTGGGCACTGGGGTTAGTGGGTGCTGTGCACTGGGGTTGCTGGGTGCTGGGCGGCGCGACTGCTGGGGCTGGGAGTGCTGGGTACTATGCATAAGCGGGTGCAGGTTATGTCTTGCTGCTGGATGGTGGGTTCTGGGGCTACTGGGAGCTGGGGGTATTGGGTGCTGGGCACTGGGGTTGCTGGGTGCTGAGTCCTGTGGGTGCTGGTTGCTGGGCCCTGGGAGTGCTGGGTACTATGCATAAGCGGGTGCAGGGTATGTCTTGCTGCTGGGTGCTGGGAGTATTGGGTGTTGGCCACTGGGCTGTTGGGTGCTGGGCATGTCCTCATCCTTGGCATGACTGATGTTGGGCACTGGGGGTGCTGGCTGCTGGGAGCTAGGGGTGCTGGCTGTGGGCATTTCAGTTGCTGGACATGACCAGGTGCTGGGCGTGTCCAGGTGCTGGGCATGCGCGGATGCTGTGTGCTCGGCACTTGGGGTTCTGGGTGGTGGGCAGTGAGGGTGCTGGACGCTGGGGATACTGGCTGTTGCGGTGCTGGGTGCTGGGCACTGGGGCTGCTGAGTGGTGGGCATGTCCAGGTGCTGTTTGTTGGCGGTTGGGGTGCTGGGTTGTGCGCCTGTCCGGGAGTTAGTGCTGGGCCCTGGGGTGCTGTGTATGTCCGAGTGCTGGCCATGTCTGGATGCTGGGTAAACGGGTTCTTGGGCTGTGGGGGTGTTGGGTATGCTGGTTTCTGGGCACTGGGGAGGTGCTGGCTGCGAGACCTGTATGGTGGTGGGTGTTTGGTGTACTGGGTGCAGGGCACTGGGCGCGCTGGGTGCTGGGCATGTCTGGGTGCTATGTGCTGATCACTGGGGATGTTGGGGGCTGGTTTGCTGTGTTCTGGTGTGTAGCGTGCTGGGCATGTCCAGGTGCTGGGTACTGGGCGCTGGTGGGGGGGTGGTCCCAGGGGGTGCTGTATGCTGGGCATGTCCGGGAGGTGGGTGTTGGGCAGTGGCGTTGCTGGGTGCTGGGAATGTGCGGGTGCTGGGGGCTGGGCCCTGAGGTTGCTGGGGGCTGGGCACTCGGGTTGCTGGGTGCTGGCTGGTGCGGTTGTGGGGCCCTGGTATTGCTGGGTACTATGCATAACTGAGTGCAGGGTATCTCTTGGTGCTGGAGGTACTGGGTGCTGGGCATATCCGGTGCTGGGTCTGTGCTCTGGAGTTGCTGGGTTCTGTCCTCTGGGGGTGGGGGTGCTGGGCATGTGCGGGTGTTGGTTGCCGGGCCCTGGGTGTACTGGGTGCTGGACGCTGGGGTGGTTGGTTTCTGGGCGCTGGGGGTGCTGGGTTCTGTGCCCCTGTGTTGCTGGGTGCTGAGCATGTCCGGGTGCTGGCCATGTCTAAGTGCAGCGTGCTGGGCGCTGGGTGCTGGGGGTGCTGGATGCTGAGTGTTGGGTATGCTGGTTTCCGGGCGCTGGGCGGAAGTGTGTGAGACCTGTGGGGGTGTTGTATGGTGGGTGTTTGGGGTGCTGAGCGCTGCCGGTGCTGGGCATGTCCAGGTGCTATGTGCTGATCACTGGGGTTCTTGGGGGCTGGTTTGCTGTGTTCTGGTGTGTTGGGCGCTGGGCATGTTTGTCTGGGTGCTGGGCATGTCGGGGTGCTGGGTACTGGGAACTGGCAGTGTGGGGCGGTGCGGGTGCTGTGTGCTGGGCATGTCTGGGTGCTGGGTACTGGGCAGTGGGAGTGCTGGGTGCTAGGTACTGGGGTTGCTGGGCCCTGGCATTGCTGGGTAATATGCAAAACTGAGTGCAGGGTATGTCTTGGTGCTGGATGCTTGGTGCTGGAGGTACCGGGTGCTGGGCATATGCGGTGCTGGGTGTTGGGCATATGCGGTGCTGGGTGGCTGTGCTGGGGTTGCTGGGTGCTGTGCTGTGAGGGTGCTGGATTCCTGGCACGTGCGTGTACTGTGTGCTGGGCCCTGGTTGTGCCGGGTATGTGTGGGTGCTGGGTGTTGGGCACTGGGGTGGTGGTGCTAGGTGCTGGGCATGTCTGGGTGCTGAGCAATGGTGGTGCTGGGTGCTTGGCGCTGGGGGTGGTGGTCCCTGGGGCTGCTGTGTGCTGGGCACGTCGGGGTGCTGGGTTTTGGGCGGTGGGGATGCTGGGTGCTGGGCGTGTGCGTGTGTTGGTTGCTGGACCCTGGCGTGCTGGGCGCTGGGGCTATCGGTTACTGGGCGCTGGGGGTGCTGGGTTCAATGCAGCGTATGCAGGTCCTGGGCAGTGGGTGTGCTGGAAGCTGGGTGTTGGGTATGCTGGTTCCTGCCACTGCGGGTGCTGGGTGTGAGACTTGTGGGCGTGCTGGATGGTGGGTGTTCGGTGTGCACCCTCACTGCCCACTACCCAGAACCCCAAGTGCCACAGCATCCGGATGCGCCCAGCACCTGCACACGCCCAGCACCCACAAGACCCAACAACCAGCACCTGGTCATGACCAGTACCTGCAAATGCCCACAGCCAGCACCCCTAGCCCCCCGCACCCAGCACTCCCAGGGCCCAGCACTCATTCCCGGACATGCGCACAACCCAGCACACCCACCGCCAACACACAGCATCGAGACATGCCCAGCACCCAGCAGCCCCAGTGCCCAGCATCCACCAGCAAGACATACCCTGCACCCAATTATGCATGGTACCCAGCACTCCCAGGGCCCAGCAACCAGTAGCCCCAGTACCTCGGCTCGCTTCTGTAATTCTACACAATGAAGACTTGTGGCTTAGAAGTTAGTTAGGTAACTAGCGGGTGTGGTGTTTGCAGGTGTGTAGAATTGTAGTCGAAATCGGGTCTCCTGGAAGCATTGTTAGACTCTAGTGAAGAGTAACCTTGGAAACGAGAACCGTAAACAAACGGGGTCCAGACGTGGCTCGGAGACAAACCTCGACCTTACAAGGAAAGAAAGGAACAGGTTCACAAAGAGTTCACTACCCCGCCGACCACCAGAGACCACCCGAGACCCTCAAGGAGACCCTAAAGGTTTTAGTGCGCATGTGTCTAGGATGATGTAATATTATAATCGGTTCTCGGAAATTTAAGGAATATTTAAGAAATTTAAGGAATATTTAAGAGAGACTTAAAATATGTATGAGAAGCATGGATACAAACAGAAAGGTGATTAGACCCGGTGTGCTTCATTTGTGGCAAGTCCACCGAGCACCCAGGCCTGAATAAAACAATCTCTCTCCTGAGCGTGTGGAATTGGTTCCTTCCACGCTGGGCAAGAATCCGCTTTTCGGACAACACCTAGCCCCCAGCACCCGCACCAGCAGCACCAGCAAGCCCAGTGCCCAGCATGCAGCAACCTCAGGGCCCAGCACCCAGCCATGCCCGCCACCCGGACATGCACAGCACCCAGCACCCCCAGCGCCCAGAAACCAACACACGCACACACCCAGCACCCAGCACGCCCACTGCCCAAAACCCAGCAGCCCAACATGCCCAGCACACAGCACCACCACCGCTCACTGCCCAGTACCCAGCACCCACACATGCCCAGCACCCACACATGCCCAGCAGGCAGCTTCTCTGCTGCCCACCGCCCAGCATCCCGACCGCCCAGCACCCAGGGCCTGCCACACAGCACCCACACTGCCCAACACCCAGCACCCACACATACCCGGCACAACCAGGGCCCAGCACACAGCCCACGCACGTGCCAGGAATCCAGCACCCTCACAGCACAGCACCCAGCAACCCCAGCACAGCCACCCAGCACCGCATATGCCCAGCACCCATTACCTCCAGCACCCAGCATCCAGCACCAAGACATACCCTGCACTCAGTTATGTGTAGTACCCAGCAATACCAGGGCCCAGCACCCCAGTACCTAGCACCCAACACTCCCAC
Source organism: Puffinus mauretanicus (assembly GCA_023333565.1). NCBI lineage: Eukaryota > Metazoa > Chordata > Aves > Procellariiformes > Procellariidae > Puffinus > Puffinus mauretanicus. Next base: position 7,451 of record JAJKFH010001521.1, on the reverse strand, counting down.
TGCCCAACACTCACCACCCGGACGTGCCCAGCACAGCACCCCCACTGCCCCACACAGCCAGCGCCCAGTACCCAGACATGCCCAGCACCCAAACATGCCCAGCACTCAACACACCACTGCCCAGATCCCAGCAAACCAGCCCCCAACATCTCCAGTGATCAGCACATAGCACGTGGACATGCCCAGCACCCAGCACCCGCAGCGCTCAGCACCCACCACCCCCAGTGCTCTGTACCCAGCACACCAAACACCCACCATCCAGCACCCCCACACATCTCACACCCAGCACCCCCAGTGCCCAGCAACCAGCATACCAACACCCACCATCCAGCACTCCCACACGTCTCACACCCAGCACCCCCAGTGCCCAGCAACCAGCATACCAACACCCACCATCCAGCACCCCCACACATCTCACACCCAGCACCCCCAGTGCCCAGTCCCCGCACCCAGACATGCCCAGCACCCGGACATACACAGCACTCAGCACTGTCCTGCTTCCGGCTGGGACAGGGTTAACTTTCTTCCCAGTAGCTTGGGGGGTGGGCTGGCTTTTGGGTTTGGTGTGAGAGGAGCCTTGATGGCCCCTTAACGCTTTGGCTGTTGCTGGGCGGTGCTTGCACCAGGAGACTTTTGTTCTCTCTTTTCGGCCTCCCACAGGAAGCTCGGGGGAGGGGGTTGGGGGGGCGGGGGGTTGGGGGGGCGGGGGGGGTGGGGAGCACATCCGGGGTAGTTGACCTAGCTGGCCAATGGGGTATTCTATTGCATGTGACATCATGCTCAGTATAAAAAAAGGGAGGGGGCGGGGGGGAACGACTCCCCTCCCCCCCTCCCCGTAGTTCATGACACGCGGTCGGCAGCGGTGAGCAGTTGCATTCTGCATTGCCTGCTTTGTATCGTCTGTTGTTGTTGTTGTTCTCATTGTTATTATTACTGTTCTACTTCGTTTTATTTCAGTCATTAAACTGTTTTTATCTCAACCCGGGAGCTTTCCTACTTGTGCCCTCCCGATTCTCTCCCCCATCCCACGGGGTGGGGGGGGAGGAGAGCCAGCGGCTGCGTAGGGTTTATTTGCAGGCTGGGTTAAACCACGACATGCACCCATCATACCCTCCACCCAGCACCCCCATGGCCCAGCACTCATTGCCGGACATGCGCACAACCCAGCACACCCACCGCCAACACACAGCCCCTGGACGTGCCCAGCACCCAGCAGCCCCAGTGCCCAGCACCCAGCAGCCCCAGCATCCAGCAGCAAGAGATACCCTGCACCTGCTTATGCATAATACCCAGCACTCCCAGGGCCCAGCAACCAGCACTTAGCCCCCAGCACCCACACCAGCCAGCACCCAGCAAGGCCGGTGCCCAGCACCCAGCAACCTCAGGGCCCAGAACCCAGCAGCCAGCCATTGCCCAGCACCCGGACCTACCCAGCAACCCCAGTGCACAGAACCCAGAAGCCCCAGTGCCCAGAAACCAACCACCCCAGTGTCCAGCACCCAGTACACCCAGGGCCCAGCAACCAACACCCGCACATGCCCAGCACCCCCACCACCCAGCACACCCAAACACCATCAACCCCAGCGCCAAGCACCCAGCACTGCCATTGCCTAGCACTGGGACGTGCCCAGCACCCAGTACCACCACCACCAGTGCACAGTACCAAGCACCCGGATATGCCCAGCACTGAGACATTCCTAGAAGGCAGCTTCCCTGCTCCCCATCGCCCAGGACCTCCAGTGCCCAGCACTGGGACATGCCCAGCGCCCACCACGCAGCACCCATACTGCCCAACACCCAGCACCCACACATACCCAGCACAACCAGGGCCCAGCACATGCACATGCCAGGAATCCAACACCCCCAGAGCACAGCACCCAGCAAACCCAGAGCACACACCTAGCACCGGATATGGCCAGCACCAGGACATACCCTCCACTCAGTTATGCATAGTACCAAGCCATGCCAGGGCCCAGCACCCCCAGTACCTAGCACTCAGCACTCCCACCACCCAATACCCACCACCGGACATACCTAGCAGCCCCACTGCCCGTGCCCAGCACCCAGACGTGCCCAGCACCCAAACATGCCCAGCGCCCAACACACCAGAAAGCAGCAAACCAGCCCCCACCATCCCCAGTGATCTGCACATAGCACCCAGCACACGCTGCGCTCAGCACCCACCACCCCCAGTGCCCAGAAACCAGCATACCTAATGCCCAGCATCCAGTACCACCACCCCCAGCACCCCAACTGCCCAGTACCCGCACGCGGATATGCCCAGCACCCGAACATACACAGTACCCCTAGGACCCAGCACTCAGAACTCCAGCGCACTGCACTGTCCTGCTTCCGGCTGGGACAGAGTTAACTTTCTTCCCAGTAGCTTGGGGGGTGGGCTGGCTTTTGGGTTTGGTGTTAACGCTTTGGCTGTTGCTGGGCGGTGCTTGCACGGGGAGACTTTTGTTCTCTCTTTTCGGCCTCCCACAGGAAGCTCGGGGGAAGGGGTGGGGGGGAGGGGGGTTGGGGGGGGGGGGTGGGGAGCACATCCGGGGTAGTTGACCTAGCTGGGCAATGGGGTATTCTATTGCATGTGACATCATGCTCAGTATAAAAAAAGGGAGGGGGCGGGGCGGGGAACGACTCCCCCCCGCCTCCCCCTAGTTCATGACACGCGGTCGGCAGCGGTGAGCAGTTGCATTCTGCATTGCCTGCTTTGTATCGTCTGTTGTTGTTGTTGTTCTCATTGTTATTATTACTGTTCTACTCCGTTTTATTTCAATCATTAAACTGTTTTTATCTCAACCCGGGAGCTTTCCTACTTGTGCCCTCCCGATTCTCTCCCCCATCCCACGGGGTGGGGGGGGAGGAGAGCCAGCGGCTGCGTGAGGTTTATTTGCAGGCTGGGGTTAAACCACGACATGCACCCATCATACCCTCCACCCAGCACCCCCATGGCGCAGCACTCATTCCCGGACATGCGCACAACCCAGCACACCCACCGCCAACACACAGCCCCTGGACATGCCCAGCACCCAGCAGCCCCAGTGCCCAGCACCCAGCACCCTCACTGCCCACCACCCAGAACAACAAGTGCCAAGCACACAGCATCTGGACATGCCCAGCACCGGGACACACCCAGCACCCACAAGACCCAGCACCTGGTCATGACCAGCAACTGGAAATGCCCACAGCCAGCACCTCTAGCTCCCAGCAGCCACCAACCCCAGTGCCTAGCACTCAGCACCCAGTCGTGCCAAGCACTCCGACTTGCCCAGCACCCAACACCCCAGTGCTCAGCACCCCGCACCCGATCATGTCCAGGGCCCACCACACAGCACCCACACTGCCCAACACCCAGCACCCACACATACCCGGCACAACCAGGGCCCAGCACACAGCACACGCACGTGCCAGGAATCCAGCATCCCCAGAGCACAGCACCCAGCCACCCCAGCACAGCCACCCAGCGCCACATATGCCCAGCAGGAAGCACCACATATGCCCAGAACCCAGCACCCAGTAGCTCCAGCACCAGGCACCCAGCACCAAGACATACCCTGCACTCAGTTATGCAGAGTACCCAGCAATACCAGGGCCCAGCACCCCAGTACCTAGCACCCAACACTCCCACTGCCCAACACCCACCGCCCGGACATGCCCAGCACACAGCACCCCCACCACCCCACACCGCCAGCGCCCACTATGCAGCACCCAGAAATGCCCAGCACCCAACACACCAGAACGCAGCAAACTGGCCCCCAACATCCCCACTGATCAGCACGTAGCACCCGGAATGTCCAGCACCCGCAGCGCTCAGCACCCAGCACCCTCAGGGCCCAGCAGCCAGCACCACAGTAACCAGCATCCCCAGCGCCCAGCACCCGGTCATGCCAAGCACCTGGACATGCCCAGCACCAAGCACGCCTGTGCCCAGCACACAATAGCCCCAGCACCCAGTAGCCCCAGCACCCAGCATCCAGCAGCAAGAGATACCCTGCACCCGCTTACGCATAGTACCCAGCACCCACAGCGCTCAGCAGCCAGCATCCCCAGTGCTCTGCACCCAGCACACCAGACACCCACCATCCAGCACCCCCACACATCTCACACCCAGCACCCCCAGTGCCCAGTCCCCGCACCCAGACATGCCCAGCACCCGGACATACACAGCACTCAGCACTGTCCTGCTTCCGGCTGGGACAGAGTTAACTTTCTTCCCAGTAGCTTGGGGGGTGGGCTGGCTTTTGGGTTTGGTGTGAGAGGAGCCTTGATGGCCCCTTAATGCTTTGGCTGTTGCGGGGCGTTGCTTGCACCGGGAGACTTTTGTTCTCTCTTTTCGGCCTCCCACAGGAAGCTCGGGGGAGGGGGTTGGGGGGGCGGGGGGGGTGGGGAGCACATCCGGGGTAGTTGACCTAGCTGGGCAATGGGGTATTCTATTGCATGTGACATCATGCTCAGTATAAAAAAAGGGAGGGGGCGGGGGGGGAACGACTCCCCCACCCCTCCCCTAGTTCATGACACGCGGTCGGCAGCGGTGAGCAGTTGCATTCTGCATTGCCTGCTTTGTATCGTCTGTTGTTGTTGTTGTTCTCATTGTTATTATTGCTGTTCTACTTCGTTTTATTTCAATCATTAAACTGTTTTTATCTCAACCCGGGAGCTTTCCTACTTGTGCCCTCCCGATTCTCTCCCCCATCCCACGGGGTGGGGGGGGAGGAGAGCCAGCGGCTGCGTGGGGTTTATTTGCAGGCTGGGGTTAAACCACGGCATGCACCCATCATACCCTCCACCCAGCACCCCCATGGCCCAGCACTCATTCCCGGACATGCGCACAACCCAGCACACCCACCGCCAACACACAGCCCCTGGATATGCCCAGCACCCAGCAGCCCCAGCACCCAGCATCCAGCAGCAAGAGATACCCTGCACCTGCTTATGCATAATACCCAGCACTCCCAGGGCCCAGCAACCAGCACTTAGCCCCCAGCACCCCCACCAGCCAGCACCCAGCAAGGCCGGTGCCCAGCACCCAGCAACCTCAGGGCCCAGAACCCAGCAGCCAGCCATTGCCCAGCACCCGGACATACCCAGCAACCCCAGTGCACAGAACCCAGAAGCCCCAGTGCCCAGAAACCAACCACCCCAGTGTCCAGCACCCAGTACACCCAGGGCCCAGCAACCAACACCCGCACATGCCCAGCACCCCCACCACCCAGCACACCCAAACACCATCACCCCCAGCGCCAAGCACCCAGCACTGCCATTGCCTAGCACCGGGACGTGCCCAGCACCCAGTACCACCACCACCAGTGCACAGTACCAAGCACCCGGATATGCCCAGCACTGAGACATTCCTAGAAGGCAGCTTCCCTGCTCCCCATCGCCCAGGACCTCCAGTGCCCAGCACCGGGACATGCCCAGCACCCACACTGCCCAACACCCAGCACCCACACATACCCAGCACAACCAGGGCCCAGCACATGCACATGCCAGGAATCCAACACCCCCAGAGCACAGCACCCAGCAAACCCAGAGCACACAGCTAGCACCGGATATGGCCAGCACCAGGACATACCCTCCACTCAGTTATGCATAGTACCAAGCAATGCCAGGGCCCAGCACTCCCATGGCCCAGCATTGATTCCCACAAACGCACACAACCCAGCACACCCAGTGCCAATGCACAGCACCTGGACATGCCCAGCAGCCCCGGAGCCCAGCACACAGCACCCAGCATCCCCAGCACCAGGATATGACAAGAAGCCAGTCCCCGCAGTGCCCACCAACCAACACCCCCACCACTCAGCAACGGAACATGCCTAGCAGCAGGCACCACCAATGTGTAGCAAGGAGTGCTAGGTGTGGTGGATATGGCATATTTGGGGCGCTGGAGCTGGCTGGCTGTTGGGCAGCAGAGAAGTGTCTATCAAGGGAAGGTGAGAGCCACCAACATCTTTCAGTCCTGCCTGTTAGTTTAAGGGAGCCCGAAGAGGGGATCGACTGCTTTGCAGTTGGGCTCTGGTAAGGTTGCTGGTTGGATGGCAGAGCGAGAGCAGCTCCCTCTGAAAGGGCTGCCACGAAAGGCAAGAGCAAGAAACAGCTTTCAATGCTGGTTCTTTCTGTGTTGGAGCGCCCTCTGGTGGGAAGCCGTTTAGGAAATGGGCTCGAGAGATGGTAAGGCAAAGGTTGATTATTTAGGTTTGAGAATAAGGGAGAGGGCTGGTGGGACCGGGAAGGGGCTATTCCTCGTTTGGAGTCCATGTGGTGGGTGGCGTTATCTAATGCAGAAGGGTCTCGTTATCTATGCAGAACCTCAAACAATCCCTTATCCTCATCAGAGGCAAGCTCCGAAACGGCCACACACCTCATCCGGCTCAGGCACAAAAAAAGCAAGGACTGAAGGATGATGCTGTCCCTCACGATATCTTGGCAGCCTCTTCTCAGCCCCACCAACATCGGGGCTCTATCTCTGTTCTCCCACTTAGCCTCGACATATCCCTTACCCTCATCAGGGCAAAGCTCCGAAGCGGCCATTCTCCACATGGGGCTTGGCACTGAGATAACCAGGAATCAAGGTTGATGCTGGCCCTCACGATCACTTCGCAGCCCTACCAATACCGGGGCTCTGTGTCTCTGCTCGCACCTAAAAGCAACCTATCCCTTTAACCTCATCGGAGCCAAGCTCCGAAGCGGCCACCCTCCACATGGGGCTCGGCACTGAGCTAGCCAGGAATCAAGGACGATGCTGGCCCTCACGATCACTTCGCAGCCCCGTCTCAGCCCCACCAACACCAGGGCTCTCTGTCTGTTCTCCCACCTAACCTCAACCTAGCCCTGACCCTCGCCGGGAACAAAGTCCGAAGCGGCCACCCTCCACGTGGAGCTTGGCACTAAGGTAGCCAGAAATCAATGTTGATGCTGGCCCTCACCTTTCCTTTATAACCCCAACAACGCCGGGGCTCTGTCTCTGTTCTCCCACTTATCCTCGACATATCCCTTCCCCTCATCAGGGCAAAGCTCCGCAGCGGCCACGTTCCATATAGGGCTTGGCCCTGAATAGCCAGGACTCGCGGATGATCCTGCCCTCACCTTCCTTGGCAGCTTCACCAACACCGGGGCTCTGTGTCTGTTCTCCCACTTAGCCTCGACATATCCATTACCCTCATCAGGGCAAAGCTCCGCAGCGGCCATTCTCCACATGGGATTGGCACTGAGCTAGCCAGGAATCAAGGTTGATGCTGGCCCTCACGATCACTTCGCAGCCCCTTCTCAGCCCCACCAACACCGGGGCTCTCTGTCTGTTCTCCCACCTAACCTCAACCTAGCCCTGACCATCACCAGGGCCAAGCTCCGAAGCGGCCATTCTCCACATAGGGCTGGCACTGAGATAGCTACGAATCAAGGCTACTGCTGGCCCTCACCTTCCGTTTGCAGTCCCTAGGCAGCCC